>SJXQ01009053.1:132570-197614 GCA_006408695.1 Aepyceros melampus
GGGGTGCGCGCGCACCCAGCCACACACCTACCCACACACCCACGCAGAGGGCCAGAGTCTAGCTTCTACAGGATACCCACCACAACCCCGCTAGATACTGGCTGCCCAGCACCGGACGTCTGGCGCACAAACCACTTCCAGGGAGCATCTCACGGGCTTTCCCCAGGCAGGCAGCCACACAGCTGCGACACTTCTGACCTTCAGACATCCGACTCCGAGCCAGCCTGAAGACACACCCACCCGCGCTGGTGTTCGGCCGACACCTCCCACCCCTAAGTGTGGACAGGCGGCCTGGATGCCACCCCGTCCCCGTCAGGCTTTATTTTTCAAGCGCCGGCACGTTGCTTGGACATGCCCGACAGCCACCCATATTTACAACTCCTGACAAACCCCAGACCTGCCCCGGGGCCCCTCACCGGTCACTTCTCTGGGGTCCTCTCACGCCAGTCTAATGGAATCCGCCCCAAACCAGTGAGCGAAGCAACCTCGTGCCTCAATCCTTTGCGTCCTAACTCCCGCCAACTCACACGGTCCAGCCAACTTCGTACGGAAGCCGTAAATACCGAGGGGCCCTCGGGGAAATGTAGTCCGGAGGAGGAAAAATCCAAGCAGGCCTGGGCAGGCACAACCTTTTTCATCCCTAGTCGCGTGGTGTTGCAAGCTTCAACGAAGCCCAGTCCCGGTCGCCCAGCCACGCCTGAGCATCCTCCAAGGATCGGGGCGAACCGACCGATCGAGGTAGCAACAAGTGGCCTTGGATGGGTAAGAAAGGGTTGTGACCCGTGGAGGATTCTGGGAAACGTAGCCCACAGTCAGGGTAAGGGGATGCTCAAATTTCATTCCCAGAGACCCCCGGCGCAGCCCCCCAGCGCTGCTCTCGGTCTGGAACGTCGAACCCTGCAGCCGGAAGTCAAGGCTTTTCCAAACGACTTGGGCGGCGCCCCAGAGACGCCCAGTAGGAGTTGGACCCACCTTGGAGGCGTCTGGGAAATGTAGTCCCAGGCTAACGAGTTGGAGGTCAGGTTGGGGAGAGACTGACTCATTTGAAAAGACCCTGATGCTGGGAAAGATTGAAGGCAGGAGGAGAAGGGGATGGCAGAGGATGAAATGGTTGGATGGCATCACCAACTCAATGGACATGACTTTGAATAAACTCCAGGAGTTGGTGATAGACAGGGAGACCTGGTGTGCTGCAGTCCATGGGGTTGCAGAGTCAGAAACGACTGAGCGACTGAACTGAACTGAACTGATAATGTATGAAAAACAGGAAATAAAGCTATTTCAGTAACATAAAGTTCAAGCCAAATTATGTATAAGCCAGAATGATTTTCTTGCCAAAACTCAGCCTCTGTTCATCAGTGCCGAATAGAAACGTGGAGAGAGTTTTGGATGAAGTAGAAAAGAATAGCTTTTAGTGCTTTGCCAGGCAAAGGGGGCCACCGTGGGCTAATGCCCTCAAAGCTGTTGACTCATCCTGGAGGAGGCAGTGAGGAGTTCTCTAGTGTTCAAGGGGCAGGGCATGATCGGCTCATGGACAGTTCTTGGGCTGGTTGGCATCAAGGTATAGTTTCAATTCAACCTTCTGGTTTCAATCAGTCTAGGATCTATGGTTGGTAGTTTTCATCTGCAAGGGTTGCTTCCTGTAAAAACAACTTAGGAATGTGTGTCAGGCCTTTATCTATATCTTTCAGGAAATGGAGTTCACTGATTCTGCTGTGTCACAGAATTATAGTCTAAACTGTTACCAGTCCCCTAGCCCAACAGCTGTTCTTTGTTTCTACATCTTCACATTTCCCAATCATTAACTCTTGAGTCAGCATTTTACTTCAAAAGACAAGGCTGCAGGAGCTTGTAAACAGTTTCAGTTTCCCTATACCTCAATATTGGAGAAGGCAATGGCACCCCACTCCAGTACTCTTGCCTGGAAAATCCCATGGATGGAGGAGCCTGGTAGGCTGCAGTCCATGTGGTCGCTAAGAGTGGGACATGACTGAGTGACTTCACTTTCACTTTTCACTTTCATGCATTGGAGAAGGAAATGGCAGCCCACTCCAGTATTCTTGCCTGGAGAATCCCAGGGATGGGGGAGCCTGGTGGGCTGCCGTCTATGGGGTCGCACAGAGTCAGATACAACTGAAGCGACTCAGCAGCAGCAGCAACATACCTCAATAAGTGAAAATTTCTTCTGTCAGTGTAGATTCTGAAATTCTCAAATGGATGAATAGTGGGCCAGATTTTAAAAATTCAGTTTGGTTCTAAAAGATAAATGAAACACAATATTGATAAATGAGAACAAAACAAAACAAAAACACAAGAAATGTGGAAGGTTAAACCATAGATATTATGTTTAAAATAATTTTGAGGACTTCCCTGATCGTCCAGTGGTTGGGAATCTACCTGCCAATGCAGGGGACACAGACTCGATTGCAGGTCCAGGAAGATCCCACATACCAAGGAGCAACACCCGTATGCACTGCAACTACTGAAGGCCACCAGTCCTAGTGCCGGTGCTCTGAAACAAGAAGAGCCATCTCAATGAGAAGCCTGAACACCACAATGAAGAGTAGGCCTGGCTCGACTCAACTGGAGAAAGCCTGGCAAAGCAACTGAAGACCCAGTGCAGCCGAAACTAAATTAATTGATTAATTAAATTTAAAAATAATTTTGAGGCTATGTGCAACTTTATAACCACAGTAGAGGGACTTCCCTGGTGTTCCAGTAGGTAAAACTCAGCACTCCTAAAGCAGGGGGCTCGGATTCAATCCCTGATTAGGGAACTAGATCCCATGTGCTGTAACTAGAAGATCCCATGTGCCACCAACTAAGACCCAGTGCTGCCAAATAATAAAATATTTATAACCACAGTAGAGGTAACTGGATTTTCTGTGTGTGTTTGTGGGTGTGCTCAGTCATGTCTGGCTCTTTGTGACCCCATGGACTATAGCCCATCTGGCTCCTCTGTCCATGGAATTTACCAGGCAGCAGCCTCCTGCCCTTGGGTGAGTCATTTATCAATTCTCTTGCTTTTGAGGCAGAGATAGCAGTATGTGGATTTTTGACTGCTCCAGGGGTCAGCACCCCTAACACTTGCATTGTTCGATGGTCACCTATACATAGGTGTAGATTTTTTTTGGTATTTCACTTGCTTGTTATTTCCTAAGCTTCCTGGATCTGTGATTTGGTGTTATTAATTTTGGAAAACTCTCAGCCATCATTATTTAGAATATGTCTCCTTTATCTCTTCTCTTTCTGGCATCCCAATTATATATATGTAACATCTTTTGTTATTTTCCCACAGTTCTTGGATATTCTGCTGTGGCTCTGTTTTTCAATCAATTTTTTTTTCTCTTTACACTTGCTTGGCAAATTTCTACTGATACAACTCCAAGCTCATTGATTGTCTTTCACTATATTCAGTCCACTGATGAACCTATCAAAAATGTTGATTTCTAACATTTTCTTTTAATCTTTTGTTAGAGTTTTCATCTCTTTGCTTGCCCTACCTGTCTTGCATATTGTCTACATTTTCCATTAGAGTCCTTTAGCATATTAATCACAGTTATTTTGGATTTCCTATCTGACAACTCCAAAATATAGCTCATATCTGAGCCTGGTTCTAATGCTTGCTTCCTCTCTTCAGACAATTTTTTTCTTGCCTTTAGCATAGATTGTAA
This sequence comes from Aepyceros melampus, assembly GCA_006408695.1. Lineage (NCBI taxonomy): Eukaryota > Metazoa > Chordata > Mammalia > Artiodactyla > Bovidae > Aepyceros > Aepyceros melampus. The sequence continues at coordinate 136,245 of SJXQ01009053.1, forward strand.
TTGTTGTTGAAAGCTGTATATGATATATTGGGTAATATGTGTGTCTGTGCTCAGTTGCTCGGTCACATACTCTTTGTGACCCCACTCTTCTCCGTGGGATTTTCCTGACAAGAAAACTGGAGCGGGTTGCCATTTTCTCCTAGAGTGGATCTTCCCAACCCAGGCATCAAACCCAAGTCTCCTGCGTCTCCTGCATTGCAAGTGGATTTTTTACCCCCAAGTCACTGTGGAAGCACACTGGGTAACATAAACTGAAGTAACTAGACCTTAGTGTGAGATGTTATGTAAATATTGCCAGTAGCTGAACCATGTTTAATATTGGCTACAGCTATAGGTGCCAGAGGTTTGTTTTCTCCAGTGTCATTCAGTTCAGTTCAGTTGCTCAGTCGAGTCTGACTCTGCAACCCCATGGACTTCAGCATGCCAGGCTTCCCTGTCCATTACCAACTCCCAGAGCTTGCTCAAACTCATGTCCATCGAATCGGTGATGCCATCAAACCCTTTCATCCTCTGTTGTCCCCTAGTGACATTGTTTTTATTTATTTGTTCATTTATTATCTCTGGCTGCGCTGGGTCTTCCTGGAAGCACACAGATTTTCTCTAGTTGTGGAGAGCGTGGGCCACTCTCTAGTTGTAGTGTTCCAGCTTATTATGCTGGCTTCTCTTGCTGCCAAGCACAGGCTATAGTCGCATGGGCTCAGAAGTTGCCCTGTGCAAGCTTAGTTGCCTCCTGGCATGAGGGATCTTAGTTTGTGGACCAGGGCTCAAACTCGTGTTGGATTCTTAGTCATTAGACCATGAGGGAAGTCCCTCTACTGTTATTGTTCTCCTCCCACGTTGTCTTTGGGTTTCCCTATATCTCCTCCTTAAATTAAGTCTGTATGTTGTGGCTCTTTCCATTGCAATCCACTGTTATTGTATAGGAGCCCTATCAAGGTGGTGCTAAAGTATGTGGGATGGGGAGCATTCTATAATCTTATATTTAAAATCTCATTTTTTAATGCATCTGAATACTTTGGAAGTATTCTCTGCCTTTTTTCCCCTTCTCCCTTTCAGTGAGACAGGAAGATTAGAGGGGCTGGCACTGGCTAGTTGCCCTCCCCTCAAGGAGATGAGGTTCTTGTAATCTAATTTGACTAGGAGAGCAGGTAATGGAGAACACTGTGTGTATTTCTAAAAGCTTGCCCATTCCTAGCCTACAAATGAGGGGTACGGGTGTTTCTTAGATCCTCACCTTGAGAATCTGGTGAGGTTCTTGGAGGTAAAATCCATGAAAGTGCAGGGATTCCCTTAGGCTGGGCCCCCAGAACTTCTCACATTCAAGTTATTCCACACTCCCCTTCAGCAATGCATCAAAATTATCATTTAAGTATTCCTAACAGTTGTCCCATCACTTCATGGGAAATAGATGGGGAAACAGTAGAAACAGTGTCAGACTTTATTTTTGGGGGCTCCAAAATCACTGCAGATGGTGACTGCAGCCATGAAATTAAAAGACGCTTACTCCTTGGAAGGAAAGTTATGACCAACCTAGATAGTATATTCAAAAGCAGAGACAATACTTTGCCGACTAAGGTCTGTCTAGTCAAGGCTATGGTTTTTCCTGTGGTCATGTATGGATGTGAGAGTTGGACTGTGAAGAAGGCTGAGTGCCGAAGAATTGATGCTTTTGAACTGTGGTGTTGGAGAAGACTCTTGAGAGTCCCTTGGACTGCAAGGAGATTCAACCAGTCCATTCTGAAGGAGATCAACCCTGGGATTTCTTTGGAAGGAATGATGCTAAAACTGAAGCTCCAGTACTATGGCCACCTCATGCGAAGAGTTGACTCATTAGAAAAGACCCTGTTGCTGGGAGGGATTGGGGGCAGGAGGAGAAGGGGACGACCGAGGATGAGATGGCTGGATGGCATCATGGACTCAATGGACTTGAGTCTGAGTGAACTCCGGGAGTTGGTGATGGACAGGGAGGCCTGGCGTGCTGCAATTCATGGGGTCGCAAAGAGTCAGACATGACTGAGCGACTGAACGGAACAGAACAGTTTATGAAGGCTTCCTTGGTAGCTTAGCTGGTAAAGAATCTGCCTGCAACATGGGAGACCTGGGTTCGATCCCTGGGTTGGGAAGCTCCCCTGGAGGACGACATGGCAACCCACTCCAGTATTCTTGCCTGGAGAATCCCCCTGGACAGAAGAGCCTGGTGGGCTACAGTCCATGGGGTCACAGAGTTGGACATGACTGAGCGACTAAGCACAGCATAGCACAAAAAATAGATGGGGAAACAGTAGAAACAGTGTCAGACTTTATTTTTGGGGGCTCCAAAATCACTGCAGATGGTGACTGCAGCCATGAAATTAAAAGACGCTTACTCCTTGGAAGGAAAGTTATGACCAACCTAGATAGTATATTCAAAAGCAGAGACAATACTTTGCCGACTAAGGTCTGTCTAGTCAAGGCTATGGTTTTTCCTGTGGTCATGTATGGATGTGAGAGTTGGACTGTGAAGAAGGCTGAGTGCCGAAGAATTGATGCTTTTGAACTGTGGTGTTGGAGAAGACTCTTGAGAGTCCCTTGGACTGCAAGGAGATTCAACCAGTCCATTCTGAAGGAGATCAACCCTGGGATTTCTTTGGAAGGAATGATGCTAAAACTGAGCTCCAGTACTATGGCCACCTCATGCGAAGAGTTGACTCATTAGAAAAGACCCTGTTGCTGGGAGGGATTGGGGGCAGGAGGAGAAGGGGACGACCGAGGATGAGATGGCTGGATGGCATCATGGACTCAATGGACTTGAGTCTGAGTGAACTCCGGGAGTTGGTGATGGACAGGGAGGCCTGGCGTGCTGCAATTCATGGGGTCGCAAAGAGTCAGACATGACTGAGCGACTGAACGGAACAGAACAGTTTATGAAGGCTTCCTTGGTAGCTTAGCTGGTAAAGAATCTGCCTGCAACATGGGAGACCTGGGTTCGATCCCTGGGTTGGGAAGCTCCCCTGGAGGACGACATGGCAACCCACTCCAGTATTCTTGCCTGGAGAATCCCCCTGGACAGAAGAGCCTGGTGGGCTACAGTCCATGGGGTCACAGAGTTGGACATGACTGAGCGACTAAGCACAGCATAGCACAATGACTCATGTGGCTTTAGCTCCAGGTAAGCTGATTTTGGCTGTTATCTAGATTTTCCATCTCTTCACAATTCAGGGTGGTGGTTTTCCCTGCCACCTCAGTTCTCTGATAGATTTAAGAAAAGTCGTTGATTTTCACAAAGTAACTAAGTCTATGAGCTATTAAGCCATAAAAAAGCATGGAGGAAATTAATATGCATATTTCTACATGAAAGAAGCCAATCTGAAAAGGCTACATACTATATAATTCCAACTATGTGGAAAAGGCAAAACTACGGAAAGAAAAAGATCAATGGTTGCCAAGGTTGGAGTGAAAAAGGGAATAACAGGCATAGCAGAGAGGATTTTTAAGGGGAGTATCTGTATACTATATGATACTATTATATAATTGTGGATACATGTGGACATTTGTCCAAACTCATGAATGTACAGGGTTTCCCTGATATATCAGATGGTAAAGAATTCACCTGCAAGGTAGCAGATCCAGGTTCAATCCCAAGGTTGGGAAAATCCTCTGGAGAAGGGAATGGCTACCCACTCCAGTATTCTTGCTGGAAAATCCCACAGACAGAGAAGCCTGTCAGGCTATCATTACAGAGAGTCAGACATGACTGAGTGACTAACATTTTCAATTTTCATGAACATACAAACCAAGAGTGAATTCTGAGGCTGAACTGTGAACTTTGGTTGGTTATGATGTGTCAATATAGGTCCATCCATTGTAACAAATGTACCGCTCTGGTGAGGGATGTTGGTAATGAGGTGGCCAGGAGGTGCAGGGGGGATATTGGAAACCACTGTACCTTCCCCTCAGTTTTGCTGTTAAACCTTCTCTTTAAAAGACTTTAGAGGGACTTCCCTAGTGTTCCAATGGCTAAGACTCTGCAGTCCCAATGGAGGAATCTGGGTTTGATTCCTAGTCCCATATGCTACAACTAACACCCGGTGCAGCCAAATAAATAAAACTTAAAAAAAAAAACTTTAAAAAATACTAGTTAACAGTTGCAGGTTCCTAGAGTTGAGGGGGGGAAAGTCATTCATTTTCAGTTTGTTCCTATTTTTTTTCTCCTTGTTTTAAGGATGGGAGTGATGACTTCCAAGGTCCTTAAATGTCAAAGCTGAAACCAAAAGTCCTGGATTTTAAAACTGGTGTTAACATTTTAATTTCCACAGGACTCATACATTTCACATCCTTTCCAGCAATGTTCAGGATTCACTTACTTGCATCATTACCAGTGCTGGATGTCATACATCTTTGTAATTTCCCAGCAGGCTCTGCAGCTATTTCTGTTATTTCTAAGTGCTAGCCAGCAGTGTGTGAAGGAAGGTAATGTGTGTGATGCTAGATCTCTGTCCTTAAAGTAAACTGACGTGCCTCTTTGCCCCCTATTCTCCTTGACTCCTGGGGATGTGAATGTGAGTGTGCCATACTGGGCTGTGTGAATAAGACCTCCCTTGGAGTTATGGAGAACAAGAAAGAGAATCTGTACCAGTTCTATACTACCTAATTGCAGACTAATTATTAAATGTGAGGATAAAAAGATCAACTTTTAAGGCACTGTTATTTGTGGTCCTTACATTCTACTGAATCTGTATTTCAAAACACTAGCTCTGTCTTTGCAAAGAGGAAGACCTGGGTTTGATCTCTGGCTTGGGAAGATCCTCTGGAGGAAGATATGGCAATCCACTCCAGTATTCTTGCCTGGAGAATCCCCATGGACAAAGGAGCTTGGCAGGCTACAATCCACATGGTTGCAAAGAGTCCCTCTATCTGTAACAATAAATGGACTTCAAAAACTTTAAATCAAAGTCACATCAACCCTGTGAATTAAATGCCGGTGTTTTCCAGTAATTTCATTGTTGTTTTTAATATCATAAGTCAATTCTGCTATTCTGTTCCACTGTATTTGTTTCCATTTACTCCCATATTAACATTTTCTTTGCCCACTATTCTTGTTTCTGAAATCCTCCATCTAGGACTACTTAGATTACTAAATAGCATGCCAATACCCCTCCTCAGTCCTCCTCTCTTCATATCCCTTTAGTCTTTTAGCAATGAGTTTTTGAAGAGACCAGGCCAGATGTCAAACAGTGGTTCTTAAAGAGCAGTTGGAGAATCCTCAGGGGTCTCTAAGGTCAAAATTATTTTCATAGTAATTTCAAGAACCTTTTTAACTTTCATTCTTTCCTGAGAGTAGTAAGATGCAATATTGCTACAGAATGAATGCAGAGATGAGAATCCAACTGTCATTCATTAAACTATTAAAAGTATTTGAAAATTTATATAATAATACAATTGTCGCTTACTCCTTGCAAGAAAAGTTATGACCAACCCTAGATAGTATATTCAAAAGCAGAGACATTACTTTGCCGACTAAGGTCCATCTAGTCAAGGCTATGGTTTTTCCTGTGGTCATGTATGGATGTGAAAGTTGGACTGTGAAGAAGGCTGAGCACCGAAGAATTGATGCTTTTGAACTGTGGTGTTGGAGAAGACTCTTGAGAGTCCCTTGGACTGCAAGGAGATCCAACCAGTCCATTCTGAAGGAGATCAACCCTGGGATTTCTTTGGAAGGAATGATGCTAAAACTGAAGCTCCAGTACTTTGGCCACCTCATGCGAAGAGTTGACTCATTGGAAAAGACCCTGATGCTGGGAGGGATTGGGGGCAGGAGGAGAAGGGGATGACCGAGGATGAGATGGCTGGATGGCATCATATAGATAGTATATTCAAAAGCAGAGACATTACTTTGCCGACTAAGGTCCATCTAGTCAAGGCTATGGTTTTTCCTGTGGTCATGTATGGATGTGAAAGTTGGACTGTGAAGAAGGCTGAGCACCGAAGAATTGATGCTTTTGAACTGTGGTGTTGGAGAAGACTCTTGAGAGTCCCTTGGACTGCAAGGAGATCCAACCAGTCCATTCTGAAGGAGATCAACCCTGGGATTTCTTTGGAAGGAATGATGCTAAAACTGAAGCTCCAGTACTTTGGCCACCTCATGCGAAGAGTTGACTCATTGGAAAAGACCCTGATGCTGGGAGGGATTGGGGGCAGGAGGAGAAGGGGACAACCGAGGATGAGATGGCTGGATGGCATCACGGACTCAATGGACGTGAGTCTGAGTGAACTCCGGGAGTTGGTGATGGACAGGGAGGCCTGGCGTGCTGTGATTCATGGGGTCGCAAAGAGTCAGACACGACTGAGCAACTGAACTGAACAATTGTCATTGTTTTTCAAATATACTTTTCATAAAATATTATGTTAACATGTGATGAGTTTATTTATAAATGAATTTAAATTTTTTGTTTCAGTTTGAGACTTGCTGTTGCAAAATATCCCCATCTTAGGTCAGGTTCCCTGGGAGACAGAATCTGAAATGAAGCAGAATTGGGTGGAGGGTGAAGTTGAACTGTTGACAGGGTTGCAAACTCTCAGGGAGCTCTAGGACTCGGATAGCTCTTTGCTCTTGCTCTAAATTGCCCTTGGGGAGGCAGTGTAGCCAAGCATGATGCAGCTCTCTTCATCCAAGGGCAATTCTTACAGAGGAACTCAGTCAGCAAAGATTTTTAGCAGTTAGCACAGAGCAGGGAAGTATAAGGCAGAACTTACATTCTAGAATTCCCTTAGTGATCTGGCTGAAATGACAGATGGCAGGACTACAGCTGGAGATGATGCCCTTAACTGCTTTTCTGTCCCACTTCCTTCATGCCTTTACCACTCTTTCTAGGAGCACTTCCTTAATAAATCACTTGTGTAGGAATTCTCATCTCAAGATCTGCCTCTGGCAAATTACAGGCAAAAGAATGTCCACAATATGACTCAATTCCATCCTCCTATCTTTACTCCCAAACGTTTCTCCTTAGTCTGCTGCATTTTTAGTAACTAAATAAAAAGACACTTACTCCTTGGAAGAAAAGTTATGGCCAACCTAGATAGCATATTCAAAAGCAGAGACATTACTTTGCCGACTAAGGTCCGTCTAGTCAAGGCTATGGTTTTTCGAGTGGTCATGTACGGATGTGAGAGTTGGACTGTGAAGAAGGCTGAGCGCCAAAGAATTGATGCTTTTGAAGTGTGGTGTTGGAGAAGACTCTTGAGAGTCACTTGGACTGCAAGGAAATCCAACCAGTCCATTCTGAAGGAGATCAACCCTGGGATTTCTTTGGAAGGACTGATGCTAAAGTTGAAACTCCAGTACTCTGGCCACCTCATGCGAAGGGTTGACTCACTGGAAAAGACTGATGCTGGGAGGGATTGGGGGCAGAAGGAGAAGGGGACGACAGAGGATGAGATGGCTGGATGGCATCACTGACTCGATGGACGTGAGTCTGAGTGAACTCCGGGAGTTGGTGATGGACAGGGAGGCCTGGTGTGCTGCAATTCATGGGGTCGCAGAGTTGGACATGACTGAGCGACTGGACTGAACTGAACTGAACTCACCTGACCATCCAACTGGTGCTCTCCACAAAAGTGTAGTTTTCCTTTATCTCTCTTTTCCTTATCTTTCATGTCAGCAAACTTCAAATTAAGTCTGAAATCTAGAATGGAAATTATCAGGCAGTAACAGTTCATGTGTATCCAAGTGGAGAGGGATTTATTGTGATTTATTGATTTTTTTTAATATGTTATCTCAGTCACTTAGACCTTGTTTCTACTCTTCAGGACAGGAAAAAAATTAATTAACAGAGACAAGATCATCTTCTTGTTGACATACAGTAAAACAGCCTTCCTAGACTTGAGATTCAGGTTTACTCTCAGGCACTATACCTCACCCAATCAGCACAGCCACTCTTAGTGAGACAGGCTAAAAAGGCACCTAAGGTGGTTGTTATGAGTGTAAGGGAAATTTTAAAAATTTCTGTTGACTCCAAAGAATGTAAAGAATGGGACAGAAAAAAAGTGAAATATGAGCCAAATAAAGAAGCATGAAGAAAAAAATCAGAGTGAAAAATGAGTTTAGATCCCCCCCAAAATTTTGCAACTAAAAATATTTACACAGATTTTGTTGTGTGTGTAAAACATGAACTTTGAAAAGTACTTTTTAAAAAGTCTACAAAAAAGTGTGCTTGCAAAATTGGACTTACCACAAAACTCATGAAAGAAGAGATTATGAAGTGACAACACATTTAGATATTTAAGTTTGGGGAAAGTGCTGATTTCATAAATATCAGTGCCTGCTATTTATAATTCTAAGTCACTGTCAGTCTTCAAAAATGACTAATTGAAGTAAAACTGAGCTTAGTCATGCTTGTACTTCATAAATTTAGTCTAAGAATGATTTAATTTTGTAAAATTAGCTTCCAATAAATGCAACTGACATTTAAACATTCAAAGCTAAAGATTCCTTTTGAACATTCCCAATCATAATCACCTTTAAAAAAAAACACTAATGGTTTTCTATGCATCAAGTAATACTGCAGAGATGGTACAATAAAAAAATACCTGAAGGGCTGATTCACTTATTGTTTAACAGAGAATGAGATCCTTTCAGAGGAACTGTTATTACTGCTCAGGGTCTTAGACTACATACTGCTTTCAACCAAAACTAGATAGGTACATAAATCAAGGGTTGTAGAAGAAATAAAATGATCTATAGGTTAAGTGTGAAGCAATTTTACATAATTGCTTAGGCTATCTCAAGAAAAATAAAAGGTTTTCTTCTTTCAAAATATTGTAATAATTAATGATTATAATAATGCTTATGCTGGTTGTATGGAAATGTACAGAGTAAGAAGACTAATATTGTAAAGTTAGTTTCTCAAGATTTTTTTCTCTCCATAATGACTCTAATCATGTTACTAACTCACTAGTTATGAATTCAACAAGTTGTCAAATAAAACAAGACACACTGAGAGAGTAGGGATCATTAGATCATGATACCCTAAAATTCTAAATAAAAATCATATTTGATTTGTCACATTGCCCTCTGATTTTCACATTTTTAACAAATAATTACATGCTTCTTGAATCTAAGATATAATTGGTTGAAAATTAAGTCCTAAATAAAGAATGTGGAAAAAAAAGCATAAGACTGATGAGACATGCTAATTTCATATTAAATAGTAAATAGGATTATCACTTTTAGTTACTAATTTTCTGGAAATATTTTTGACAAACAGTTCAGCATCTGATAGAGCACATGAATCTATTATAACACTTTCCTCTATGCATTGTCATCCCCTAACCCATAAATTCTGTGAAGTACAAAAACAATATTAAGACATCCATTATCACCATCACGTATCATTAACTTTTAAGATTCATTTAATATGCTATTCATCTCTTTTTAAGGCATAAAAATTACAAGTAAAGCTAAAAGCCCCCTTCGATCAACACCCTGAATCCTAATCTCCTGCCAGAGACAACACTATCAATAATTTAATGTGTTCTTTTTAATCCATTTAAAATAGTTTTACATACATATTTCAGTAATAAAAACATAATTCTATTCTTTGTGAATGATTTCACTCCAATTTACATGAATGTTATTTTACAGTATGCTTCATCTAGATCTTAATTTTTTCCCACTCAACATTATTTTAGATAACCCATGTTACACAATACAGACCAAGTTCATTACTTTTAACTGCTGTATATTATTCCATTATTTTATTTTCACATTTTATTCATTAGCCCCTCAATATATAGGTGTTTTCTATCATATATATATATTTCTTATGCATAGTTGTGAATTTCTTTAGGATGTATATCCAGAAGAGAAACTACAGGGTCCTTTTAAAAAAAAAAGTTTCCCTGCCTCAAAGTCACAGCATCCTGTTATTTCCTTCCAAGAAGTTCAGAGTTTGGCTGTTCACATTTCAGTGTTCAAATCCTCTGGAATTCTGTTTCTTTATATGTTGTAAGGTTGTATGTAGTTTTATTTTCCCCAGTATGGAGATTCAAGTACTCCAACTATTTTTACTGACTAGGCTGTTCCTGCTACTGACTCATGATGTCATGCCTAATACACAAGTTTGCATATATTCACGGATTTCTAGGCATTCTATTCTGTAAAACTTTTCTATCTACCTATTAATGTACTAATATTACACACTATTAAACGACCATTACTTTGCTATACATGTAGTATATGGTAGAAGGTATGCCCTCTCTGTTCTTTTTCAATATTATCTTAGCAATCAGACTTTTATTTCATATGAGGTTTAGAATCATTTTATAAAGATCCTAGAAAATTCCTGTTAGATGTTTGGAACTCTAGCAGTACTATAGATTAAGTTGGGAAGAACAGACATTTTATAATATGGGGTTTTTCCATCTACATTCTCTCCTTTACTCCAATCTTTTGCCCTTCAATAAAGCTTTACAATTTTTTCATAAGAATCTTGTTCATTTTTTGAGATTATGCCAAAATATTTTAAAGTTAAGTAAAGCTTGGGTTGAGTTTCAAAGAAAGTCTTATTCATTTAGTACACTCGGCGTTTCTCACCTGTATGACCTCTCTTATGTATAGAAAGGGATGCTCTTTGAGAGAATGCTTTTCCACATTCATTACATTCATAGGGTTTCTCACCAGTGTGAATTCTCATATGTATAATAAGTAATGAGCATTGAGAGAAGGCTTTTCCACATTTATTACATTCATACGGTTTCTCCCCTGTATGACTTCTAACATGAAGAGTAAGGGATGAGATTCGAGAAAAAGCTTTACCACCTCATTACATTTAAATGGTTTCTCTCCAGTATGAATTTTTTCATGTTCAAGGAGGTTTTGTCTCTGACTGAAAGCTTTTCCACATTGATTACAATGATAGGGTTTCTCTCCAGTATGAATTTTTTCATGTTCCGTGAGATTTGATTTCTGACTAAAGGCTTTTCCACATACTGTACATGCATAGGGTTTTTCACCAGTATGAATTCTCTGGTGTCGGATGAGGTTTGACATCTGAATAAAAGCTTTCCCACATTCATTACATTCATAAGGTTTTTCTCCAGTATGAATTTTCTGATGTGTAATGAGATTTTCTTTCCGGCTGAAGGCTTTTCCACATTCATTACATTCATAGGGTTTCTCAGCTGTATGATTTCTCATGTGTACAGTAAGAGATGAACTTTGAGAGAATGCTTTTCCACATTCACTACATACATAGGGTTTCTCACCTGTATGACTTCTCATATGTATAATAAATACTGAGCACTGAGAGAAGGCTTTTCCACATTTATTACATTTATAGGGTTTCTCCCCTGTGTGACTTCTCATATGTAGATTAACAGATGACATCCGAGAAAAAGCTCTACCACATTCATTACACGCATAAGGTTTCTCACCAGTATGAATTTTCTCGTGTTCAATAAGATTTTGCTTCTGGCTGAAGGCTTTTCCACATTCCTTACATTCATAGGGTTTTTCTCCAGTATGAATTCTCTCATGCTCAATGAGATTTGATTTCTGGCTGAAGGCCTTCCAACAATCCTTACATGCATAAGGTTTCTCTCCAGTATGAATTCTCTGGTGTCTAATAAGGTTTGACATCTGAATGAAAGCTTTTCCGCATTCATTGCACTTATATGGTTTTTCCCCAGTATGAATTTTTTGATGTGTAATAAGATTTTCCTTCCTACTGAAAGCTTTTCCACATTCCTTACATTCATAGGGTTTCTCTCCAGAATGACTTCTCTCATGTCTGATGAGGTCAAATCTATGACTAAAGTCCTGTCCACACTGATTACACTTAAGGGGGTTATGACATGGGATGAGCAATGGTAAAATGGTTTTCCATACTTATTACATTCATAACTTTTCTTTTTTATAAAGCCTTTCTCATAACTAAATAAGTCTAAACTATGTTCAAAATCCTTATCAAGTGAGTCACATTCGAAGAACTTTTGTCTTGAAGTAACAATGTCTGAGTCCAGAGGAAATACTTTTGCAACATTTTTATATTCAAGGGCATTTTCCTTAATCAGAGTTTTCTTGGAGATGGATGTGACATTCCTCACAAGGGCTTCCTGTTGCTTCTTGATCTGTTCATCAACTTTCCAAATTTCTAAAATGGAGGATCAAAAATTATTACTTTTGAATATTTCTCCTACTGCTCTATTGATAACATTTCAGAAATTTGCTAAAGTGGGGGGGACTTCCCTGGAAGTTCAGTGGTTAAGACTCTGACTTCCACTGCAGGGGGTGTGAGTTTGATCCCTGGTCAGGGAACTAAGACCCTGCATGCCACACAGCACAAACACACACACACACACACACACAATGGAGGATTTAGGTACTTGAAAGGCAGGGAGAAGAGTAGGGCTGAAAAAAAGAGGATGAATTTAAAGTCCAGAGTAACATACTGATTTGAAGGCAGGAACACATCTACATCATGAAGGTACATAAAGGAAAAAGGAGTCCATATGTAATTTAGAACTAGTTTCAATAATGTTCTTGAGGGCTGGAGAAGAGGAATTATATAAAATACAGTTGATAAGGGAATAAGAAAAAATAAACAAATGGAGGAGAAATCAGAATCCTTTAGAGAAGAGTAAAGAAGACATTTCCAAGAAGGGTGATCCATAGGATCAAATACAGAAGAGACTCTTCTGTTTCAACATGGTGGAATTAAATATCTCTATCTTCTCTCTGCAAACATGAAGAATAAACAGAAAAAGAAATATGCGTTTAATTATACCAAAAGGCAGCTAAACTGCAATTCCAAACTATAATGAAAGTCAGAGGATAGACAGAAATAGGTAGGAAAGAAACCAAGAACAGTGGCTGTTATTTCTTGTCTCAGACAGAAAGCATGGTGAACAGAGTTCTCCAAAACAGAAAGCACATCCTGTGGACAGAATGAATGAGTCATTTTTTACAATGGAATCTCGATGTGTTAAGACTGCCTGGTGGGATATAATCACCTTGTTCTGGCCCTGTCAAAAGGTAGGAAAGACAGAACTAAATAGATGCAAATATCTGCAGAGATGCAAATAGTTATTATTCTCATATAAGCAGGATATTGACATAGGAAGGTAGAAGAGAAACTGAATGTTAGAGAAAGCGTGCAACTGATAATCTCTGATTCAGAAGAAGTAAAGGGCAAACCAACTCTTAACACAAAACTGTGTGACAGAGGAAGTCGATAGAAGGAACAGAGGCTTCCTACTAGCTCAGGGTATTTTTCTAGACAATCTCCAACACTTCTTCGGTAAACAATGGGTCCAGTAGAAAAAATCCTTATTCGAAGATGAGGAATGACAGTTATTCAGATCTATATGACACTAAAAGAACCAAAATATATGAATATAAAAGCTGAAAGGAAAAACTGATATTGACTGACCACTAAGCCTCATAAAATTCTAAAGCTTTAAAGAAAAACAAACCTATGGGCATCCAGACAAACAAATCAAGTCATGTATGAAGGAAAACAATCAGGCTTCAGATTTCTCCAAGCAACATTCAAATCCAAGAAGCAGTAGAGGACTATCTAAAGTCTTCAGGGAACTGTCTACAAAAACCTCTAGAGAAGACAGTGTGGCCTAAGAATTTTATACATAGCCAACTATCAACTAAATATAAAGGTTTTTTTAAAAAATTTTTTTCTTAATTTCAAAATCTCAGGAACTCTAGTTCCCACTAAATTATAAGCTCCCTGAAGACAAGACTTTGTTTTTTTAATTATTTTATGCCCATGTCCAGAATAGTATTTTATCTGTATTGTTACAACTATTAATGTAGTTTCCTTTTCCTTATATCTTCTACTTGGTTGTTGAAGTATACATGAAAACAACTGATTTTACTTGTTAATTTGATACCTTACCGTATCACTGAATTCTCTTTAAGTCTGTTGAAGTTGATTCTCTTGTGTTTTAAGGGATATCATCTTATCATCTGTAAATAAAGATGGTTTTATAGGGTCCTTTCCAATTCCGTTAGCACTGCTTTTTTTTCTCTTGTCTATTACTTAGGTATAAACTCAGTAAGAAATTTACAAAAGGTATAAAGGAAACCTTGGAAAGCATTTCTGAAGGATACAAAACAGGCAGATCCGAACAAAGACAGAGAACATGATCTTGGATAGAAAACCTTGACAGTATAAAGATGTCAGCTCTCTGAAAGTTCATTTATACTTCTGACACATTCCAAGCAAAAAGTCCAACAGGTTTTTCTCTGAAAATAGACAGTTAAATCTAAAATTCATACAGTGAAGGTGCTTCCCTGGTGGCTCAGTTGGTAAAGAATCCACCTGCCAATGCAGGAGATATGGGTCAGATCCCTGATCTGAGAAAATCCCACATGTTGTTGAGCAACTAAACCCGTGCGTCACAACTATTGAGACTGCTCTAGAGTCCAAGAGCCACAGCTACTGAAGCCTGAGTGCCCTAGAGCCCATGATCTGCAACAAGAGAAGCCACCACAATGAGAAGCCCGTGCACACCAAAGAAGAGAAGCAAGCTCCTGTTTGCTGAAATTAGAGGAAAGCCTGCATAACAACAAAGACACAGCAGAGACCAAAAAAAAAAAAAACAAAAACCCCTTAATTCCTTTAATAAACTGTTCCACTTGAAAATAAGAAACACTAAACAAAAAATAAATTAAAAAATAAAATTCATATGGTGAAATAAACAAGAATAGTCAGCATGACTCTGAAAAAAAAGTGTAATTAACTTTGAAAAGAAAGGGACTAAATGTGAAGGGTAAGAGAGAGACTCACTTTTTAAAGTTACCTTTTGGATTGTTAATATTTTTCAACTAAGGGTGCATATATTATATTTCAAAAAAATTAAAGGAATGAAAGGTGTGAATAAGCAAGGAGGGGTAACAGGCTGTAAGTCAGAGACTTTCAAAGCTATATTGGATTGTGAGAGTTGTGAAGTACAACAGAAAGTGTGAATATTGTTACAAAACAAATCTGAAGCTTTTAAAAATAGAAAGAAGAAAAGATATGAAAGGGAATTTAACTCAAATATTGAACACACAAAAAAGAAAACCTGCAAATACAAAGGAATGAGAAAGCTTAAGGATCATAGAAAGGGACACTAATCCTGAAGGTAAGGCTGTAAATGAGCTAGGAAGTTTTAATATTTAAAATTTGAAAAAAGGAAGAGAGCTGCAACATAAGAATAATAGTATCTAGAAGTGTCACTATAATTCAAGGCATTCATATCTTCTGTCATTCTAGAAGATTTAAGCAAATCTTGGAAAATGTGAAATGGTATCAACCTCCTGATCAACTGCTATGTGGCTTTCTCATTCAGACCTCCCTTTTCACTTATTCACCTGGACAGTGCCTCCCAAACATTTCTTCTTCTACCACCCATGGCTCCTCTTCCTGCTCCAACTTGAAGATCACATCTGGTTTGGTGACTTGACAACCTATTTTGAGAGACAGCAAAGGACCTGAATATTAATGCTGGAGACAACCATCCATCTTGGGTTGAGTCCTGGGGACTGGAGGGCCTATGAAAGATGATGGAAGAACTTTCACAGTGACACAAAATAATTAGCATTTACCCTAAAGACTAGCACATACAATCATAAGAAAGGAGATGCTAGTTAAAGACATATGGCAAGTTGAAGTCTTCACATATTTCAAAGACAGAATTCTGTGTAAGACTGCAAATCTACCCTTACCCACTGTGACTAGGTTGCTGTAGTTCTCCAGCATCACATCACGGTATAAGTTCCTCTGAGCAGGTTTCATTTGCTGCCATTCCTCCTGGGTGAGGTCCACGGCCACATCCTTAAATGTCACTGTTTCCTGTTAAAACACAATTTGAAGTCATCAAAGCTGAACACTGTGGTCAAAACATGCAAGAACTCATTTAGATAGTATCAAGGATCAGATACCATATATTATGTTTTCTAATTTCTAAATACTTAATTTTGAACTTATACTGTGGGAGAAGATATACCATAATAGAAATACCCTGTAGGAATGTGTTATTACTGAATCAGCAAACTTATTAATTCATCATTTATTTTGCAGGAAGCTGGAAACAGTTGTCACTGATTTGTCCTGGGCTGTGACAGAGATGACACAGATATGATTCACAGGCTCAGAACCTGTCCAAGCAGTTGTGTGATCTAATAAGAAAGAGGACATGGGAATAGCAGGGAAGTAATAAAGACAGAAGGTAAATGGGTAAATAAATGGTGGTACACCCAGATAAAGGAATATTACTCTGATAAAAAGAAATGTGCTATCAAGCCATGAAAAGACATAGAGGAATCTTAAACGCATGTAACTAAGTGAAAGAAGCTGAGCTGAAAAGGCTATCTATGGTATGATTCCACTATACGACATTCTGGAAAAGGCAAAATTATAGAAACAGTAAAAAGATTAGTGGATACCAGGCGTTGGAGGAGAGGAAAGAAATGAGTAGACAGAGCACAGAGGATTTTTAGGTCAGTGAAAATATTCTGTATGATACTATAATGATGGATACATGTATATATGTGTATGTGTATTTCAGTTGCTCAGTCATTTCCGACCCTTGGTGACCCATAAACTGTAGCCCACCAGGCTCCTCTGTCAAGGGAATTTTCCAGACAAGAATACTGGAGTGGGTTGCCATTCCCCTCTCCAGGAGATCTTCCAGACTGAGGGATCAAACCCTGGTCTCTTGCATTGCAGGCAGATATATATATATATATACACACACACACCACTCTTTACCAATGAGCTACCGGGCAAGGACCCATATTTATACACACATACATATATATATACATGTACATACATTTGTCCAAATTC
Organism: Aepyceros melampus; assembly: GCA_006408695.1. NCBI lineage: Eukaryota > Metazoa > Chordata > Mammalia > Artiodactyla > Bovidae > Aepyceros > Aepyceros melampus. Next base: position 153,068 of record SJXQ01009053.1, read on the forward strand.
ATAGATTGTACAACACCAAGAGTGAGTCTGAATGTAAACTATTGGTGATCATGATATTGGGTGATCATGATCTGTCAATACAGGACCATCAACTGTAACAACTGACCACTCTGGTGGGGGATGTTGATAATGGAGGAGGCTATGCACATGTGGAGGCAAGGGGTATATGGAGAACCTCTGTACCTTCCTCTCAACTTTGCTGTGAACTTGAAACTGCTCTTTAAAAGCAAACAATATATATACATATAAAGGGTTACAAACCATTACCAAGTGGGGTTTATCCCAGGAATGCTGATTTAACAATATTGATTTAACATCTGAAAATAAACTAATGTAATACACAATGTGGACAGAATAAAGAACAAATTCATATGATCATTTCAACAGCTGCAGAAAAAGCACTTGACAAAATCCAATACTTTTTCATGAGAAAAATGCTTACATCTGTTAAAAACAAGACAACAGGCCCAAAATGGAGTCACTTATGCTAAGACTCATGTCACCAAACTGAGACTTAATTAGTTTCAACCTCTCCTAGAACTGGACTATTAAACTAGTCAAGCAGAAATCACCTGATGATCATTAGTGAAATAATCCATCTGATAGACCCTATCACCCCCTAAGGGAAAATAATCGGGCTAGAACCAATCTACTTTTTGCTACTGTAACTTTCTTGCCCCTCTCCATCTGCATGTAAAATTAACTTGGTATAACTCCTCAAAGTTCCTGTATATCTGCTAGATTGGAAGTTCTCTGACTCATGAATCATGAAATAAAGCCAGTAAGATCTTCAAGTGAAGAGGAACTAAAAAGCCTCTTGATGAAAGTGAAAGAGGAGAGTGAAAAAGTTGGCTTAAAGCTCAACATGCAGAAAACGAAGATCAGGCATCTGGTCCCATCACTTCATGGGAAATAGATGGGGAAACAGTGTCAGACTTTATTTTTTTGGGCTCCAAAATCACTGCAGATGGTGACTGCAGCCATGAAATTAAAAGACGCTTACTCCTTGGAAGAAAAGTTATGACCAACCTAGATAGCATATTCAAAAGCAGAGACATTACTTTGCCAACCAAGGTCTGTCTAGTCAAGGCTATGGTTTTTTCTGTGGTCATGTATGGATGTGAGATTGGACTGTGAAGAAAGCTGAGCGCCAAAGAATTGATGCTTTTGAACTGTGGTGTTGGAGAAGACTCCTGAGAGTCCCTTGGACTGCAAGGAGATCCAACCAGTCCATTCTGAAGGAGATCAGCCCTGGGTGTTCTTTGGAAGGAATGATGCTAAAGCTGAAACTCCAGTACTTTGGGCACCTTATGCAAAGAGTTGACTCATTGGAAAAGACTCTGATGCTGGGAGGGATTGGGGGCAGGAGGAGAAGGGGACAACAGAGGATGAGATGGCTGGATGGCATCACCGACTCAACGGACATGAGTTTGAGTCAACTTTGGGAGTTGGTGATGGACAGGGAGGCCTGGTGTGCTGCAATTCATGGGGTCGCAAAAAGTCAGACACGACTGAGCAACTGAACTGAACTGAACTGAAGATCTTAAAAATGTACTCAAGTTGAATTTGTATTTTAACACACCCTTTGACTTGGTCCATGTACTCCAGTGATTGGGCAAGTGAAGAGCTTGCCCCAGGAAGCTGCTGCCCGTTCACCTCAATGGACACAACCTGGAGGAGCTGGGAGCCCATCCCACAGCCTGTGTCAAGACCAGGTAATCTGCAGCCCAAAACAGAGCCCAAAGTTCACAAAGTCAACCTGCATAAGAATAAAGACCTGTTGTTTTACTCAGAAAAGAAGCAGAAAAGCTGAAAAGAAACCTGATTTAACACATAGTTGATTGAAAATTTTTCAAAGAACTAAGCTCTCAAAATGAAACTGGATTTAGATATTTTTACTGGTCAACAGGCTGTAGAATCTGACATCATGAGTTCAAATCCTGGCCTCAAAATTTACTAATTGTGTGGGAATTCCCTGGAAGTCTAGTGGTTAGGACTTGGTTCTTTCACTGCCTTGGCCCAGGTTCAATCCCTGATCAGGGAGCTAAGAGTCCCATAAGCCTCTTGGCATAGCTAAAATTTTTTTTTCTTTTTTCTTTTTCTTTTTTTAACAAATTGTGTAAACTCAACAAATAGCCAAATTTGAACTCATCTGTAAAGTGGAATTTTCCTCGAAGGGTTGTTATGAGGACTAAATGAGACCAAAAAAATGTGAAAAATGCAGAACTGAGCCTGGCACCCAGTAACCATTTAATAAATGTTCCAGGAATAAATAACCCTTATTGGGCTTCCTTCGAGGCTCAGACAGTAAAGAACGTACCTGTAATGTAGGAGATCTGGGTTAGATCCCTGGGCCAGGAAGATCCCCTGGAGAAGGAATGGCTACCTACTCCAGTACTCTTGCCTAGAGAATTTCAAGGATAGAGGAGTCTGGTCCATAAGGTCGCAAAGAGTCAGACATGACTGAGTGACTAACACTTTCACTTTTCATGGAATATGAACCATTAAAAAAATAGGGAACAACAAAAACTATATTTTTCACTACCTCTAGTAAATTACCATTAGAACATCTTTCCCACTAACTAGTATATGAGCATAAATTTCATATCCAAAAAGACTTGACAGAAACTGTAAAACAAGTAACAAAAGTAAATATGGGTTAATTTCTAACTGTATACAATGATGAATCAGTGCTTTATAACAGTCTACTTTCCTAAGATACTGATGCTCTTTACATGTATATATGCCAAGAATTCCATCTTTGGAGCAAGGAACAAAGGGGATTGTCAAAAAACATAAATTTAGTTTGTGTCATTAAATTTTTGTTCCTTTTCCTATCAGACAGAACCAAGAAAAATATGAGAATCACTCTAGCCCTGACAGGAAGCCTTAACATTTCCAGAGGTCCTGCTGGTAATCACAGCAGTCTCCTTCTCCTTCATTTTTAAGATACTTAATATGATAAATCTTTTTTAAAAATAAAGTTTACAGTGAAGGCATAAAGGTAATTATTTATCAATTCTAGGGTGTATATGCTGACTGGCAACTTTTTATAAAAAGATATTTTTTCCTTAAAGTTATACAAAAATTAAATAAACGTTATTCTTTCTAAAACTTGGAACATAACACACAGTATTTTTTCATGTTTTTTTCTTGGATATTATATGCATTTTATTTTCCAAATGTCTTCTACACTCAGCTTGAACAGAACTGCCTTATTCTAAAAGTCATATTTAGAATATCTGAGATTTCAATAAATCTGAAGATTAAAGAGAATTCATATTGATTTAATAATGATAATTTTATTTTTAAAAAGTATATATTAAAAATTTACTCAAATCTGTGCTCGCTTCGGCAGCACATATACTAAAATTGGAACGATACAGAGAAGATTAGCATGGCCCCTGCGCAAGGATGACACGCAAATTCGTGAAGCGTTCCATATTTTTACATTGCCCCAAGAGCCAAAAATAAATGGGAGCTGAAAAGAAAAAAAAAAAATTTACTCAAATCCTCTTCTAGGTCTCAGTAATGTTTTAAAGGTTTCTTTCTCCCATATACATCTTTTTTTCCTTTAGGATTTTGTTATTACTCTTAACATCCTTCTTCCATTTTATTTTATTCATTTTTAAAATTTATATATTTTTTGGCTGCCCCACAGGGTTTTCAGGATCTTAGTTCCCCAACCAGGGATTGAATTCTGACCATGGCAGTGAAAGTGCTGAGTCTTAACCACAGTACGGCCAGGGAATTCCCAGCTTCCATTTTATTTCTGAACTGGTTGTGATTTGTATTAATATATAGAAATGTGCTATTAATTTTTGCATATTAATTTTGTGTCCATACTGTTTTGAATTCTCTTGTTCCATCTCAGGTGTATACACACATAAATGTATCATCTAGAAATAATAATTTTGTAGGCACCTTCCCAACTTTTATCTTTTTTCTCTTTTCTATATGTATACAGTGGTGGTAGTGGTTTAGTCACTAAGTCATGTCCAACTCTTGCAACCCCACAGACTGTAGCCTGCCAGGACCTCTGTCCATGGGATTCTCCAGGTGAGAATACTGGAGTAGGTTGCTATTTCCTTCTCCAGAGGATCTTCCCAACCCAGGAATCAAACCCCAGATCTGCATTGCAGGCAGATTCTTTACTGACCGAACTATGAGGGAAGCCCTATATGTATACAGATTTTAGTAAATAAATGTGGTAGCATGAGCAATCTGGTCACATTCCTGACTTTAGTAGGAATATGTCTCATTTTCCACAGTAAATATGATTCTGGCTTTTAGCTTATTATGTATGTAGAATGATTTTTTAAAATATCATGTTAAGGAAGTATCCTTTTACTTCTATTTTATAAATATATCCTCCTAAAAGTCTCACATTCTGATTTAAGAAAAATTAGCAGTTCTATGGAGCTGATTATATTTTTTCTTGAATAGGATAAATTATATTAGTGGATTTTCTTAAAATGAAACATCTTTGTGATAGAAAAAAATGTTTCAATTATTCTCTGATTACAGATAGTCCCTAATGTACAATAGTTTGACTTACAAATTTTCAACTTTACAATGGAGAGTGAAGAAAATGTAGATACCTCAAATTTTTAATCTTTTCTCATGTTAGCTATATGTAGTAGAATATTCTCTGGTGAAGCTGGGCAGTGGCAGCAAGCCATAGCTCCCAGTCAGCCAGATGATCACAAAGGTAAACAACCAATAAACTCTTGCAACTATTCTGTACCCACTCAGCCATTGTTTTTCATTTTCACCTCAGTATTCAATAAATCACATGTGATACTCAACACTTTACTATAAAACAGGCTTTGTGTTAGATGATTTTCCACAACTATAAGTCAATATAAGTGTTCTGAGCACACTTAAGGTAGGCTAAACTAAGCTACGACGTTTGGTAGGTTGGATGTGCAGGCTAAGTCCCTTCAGTCATGTCTGACTCTTTGTGACCCTATGGACTGTAGCCCACCAGCTCCTCTGTCCATGGGATTCTCCAGGCAAGAATACTGGAGTGGAATTTGGAACTATAGCCAAATTCTTCCCTGGAGGAGGGACTCTGGCTATAGTTTGCTTCAAAATATTGCTCATTTTTTCCACAAAGGATTGGGGTCTCCATGCTGCTTAAAGGGAATATTTTATCCCCAAGCTCTCAAATACTTGTTGAGTAATTTGAGAGGTAAAGGCAGGTTCAGTATCCTTTGTATAAACTGAGATAATCTGAAATGTGGGATTATCTCCTAAAGCAAGTTCTTTGTTACCTCTGAGACCTGTTCTGTCTGTGTGGGAAAAGTTTCTATTCATTCAGCGAATGTATCTTCCATTGCTAATAAATATTTGCATCTTCTGGACTTGGGCATCTTATTAAAATTAATTTGCCAATTCTCCTCCATGTTGCTTCCTCGGTGTTAAATGGGTCTAACTAGTGGAGGAGGGGGTGATGCTGTTCTAAGATTATTTTGTAAACATGTATCACGTGATTTGGTAACCTGAGCCACCACCATTTTTATTCCTTTGCTTACAAACAAACTTTGCAATAAATTCCAAAGGGCTTTCCAAAAAGCCTTGTACCCATAGTGGGTGGTTTCACATAAAGTCTTGATTACTTTCCATTGCTGAACTTGTGGAAACATAAGGTTAGATGTATTAAATATTATTAAATATATTTTCAATTTATAATGTTTTTAAATTATGATGGGTTTAACAGATGTGGAAGGTCTGTAGTCTATAATTCTTTGTAATTCCAATTAAAATCCCAACGGGTATTTTCCTTAGATAGGAAATAAACTGATTTTAAAATTCAAAGAGAAGCACACAGGTCCTAAAGTAGCTGAGAAATTTCTTAAAAACTAGAACACTGTGCAGATCCCTGTCAATAAAACAGGGTTATTATAAAGTAATTAAAACAATATAAACACACATACACACACAGAATATAGTACTGATATAGATGTAGACAAATAGATTAAAGAAACAGAATAAAGAGCCTAGAAATGGGCTTCCCTGGTGGCTCAGTGGTAAAGAATCCACCTGCCAAAAGAGGGGACATGCGTTTGATCCCTAGTCCAGAGAAGATCCTACATGCCAGGGAGCAACTAAGTCTATGCACAACTACTGAGCCCACATGCCACAACAGCTGAAGCCTGCCTGCTCCAGAGCCTGAGCTCAGCAACAAGAGAAGCCACTGCAATGAGAAGTCTTAGTACCTCAACAAAGAGTAGCCCCGCTTGCCACAACTAAGAAGCCCGAGCATAGCAATGAAGGCCCAGTGCAGCCATAAGTAAATAAATAAACCTTTAAAAAGTAAACAGCCTAGAAATGATTAAGCATGTATATGGTAAAAGTGGCATCACAAAGGAAGTATTTATTTAACAAACGGTATTGGAACAACTGGTCTCCTACATGCAAAAATAATTTTACTGATATAATTAGCAGCCAATTCCCACCTTGGGCCAATTACAAAATTAAATTCCAGGTGGAACAAAGACTAAATATGAAAAACAAAGGTTTGAAAAGAAACTATATTATAATACTAAGAGAGATAGCTTAGAAAAGACAACATTGGCAACTCATGAAAGAAGACTTCATTAATGTTGCACAAGTCATTTCAAAGAGGGCTTATGAGACCAAAACCGGGAGCTCTTAATGTTGTGACCAAAAGACTGGTGATATAGGAAAGTAGAAATAAATGTCCCCCAAGTTTAACAACAATAAAAATTAATGTTACATATTAATTTTGATTTAATTCTTATTGTATGCTATATCTGTCATAGGCTAGATATAACTATTCAAATTTAAAGTTTATATACAACAAAAGATACATGATAATATGTAACTGACAAATTAGAAGATACCTGCATAAATCCTAATGCTGAAGCAGGCATTCTTAAAATTCCTTAATTTCAAGTAGAAGAAGGACTAACAACATAAAATGGACAAATACTATGAATAGTCAATTGGCAAAATTTACATTTCTTTACTTAGGAGTGGATTTCCATTTGTACAGTATCATAAGAGGGTGGTCCTAGAGTCAGGCTGAGTGGATTTGAATCCTCTTTATTATATACTTCATGCATGAAGTTATGGAAGTTTCTTAATCTCTGTGCTTCATTTCCTTTTTCTGTAAAAATTAAAATAATATCAACTTCACAAGCTTCTGGTAATGATTACAGGAAATAAGCTATATAAAGTTTATAGCACAAAATAACTAGTACATAATAGGTTTTTACCTGCTATGTAGTCTTTCATATATAAATAAAAGCTGCCATGGAATATAATTTTAACCATATTCTAGAATGAATTTAGGTCTGCATGTCCAGAAACATAGGCAGTCCATTTCTAGCTGATAATCCAGACCAAAACGTCTGACTCTGGCATCTGAGAGGAACTACATAATTTTTTTGAAAGCTTAGAGTATCCTATATGTAGATCACAACTCGTTACCTACAGGTTTTCACTTTCTAAAGAAAACTCACAAAGAACTATTTGGAATCCTCTAAAGGATAATCATTATCCATGAATTCAAAATACATCTAAAAAAAAATCTATCTATACAAATCTGACAGTCTGTTTCTTTGTGACATTTTTATGATATTTTAAAGTATTTACTGGCCACTTGCATTTTTTCCAACTGCTTGCTCATGTTCTTCACCCAATTATCTATATTCTTAATTACTGATTTTTAAGAATTATTAGTTGTTTTCTTTTTAATTTTTGGCCACATGCTGAGGCATATGGGACCTCAGTACCCCAACCAGGGATTAAACCTACACCTGCCACAGTGAAAGGTGGAGTCTTAACTACTGGACCACCTGGAAAGTTCCAATATACTTCTAAATTACAAAAAGTGTTTACAGTTTTGCCTTACTACAGTGTTTATGGCAGGTTTTTTGAACAGAAGGATTACTTTTGTGAACATGAATACGGCATCTTCTCTTTTATCAGTTTTATATGCTAAACTAAAAAAGTAGGCCAATGAATACAGTTAACAAAAGAAAGTGGTATAGATAGTAATTATTAACAATATTTATCATTTATGGAGCACTTACTTGTACATTTAGCCCTCCCAATATTCCTATGGGATAGGTACTATTATTATCTACATTTACAGAGGACATAACTAAGGCCAAAGAGATAAAGAAACTTGCCCATAATCATGCACTTAATAAGTCACTCAGCCAAGAGTTGAACCCAAGTCTGTCTAGGCCCAGAAAAATCACTCTGCCAAAAGGAGAAATAACTGGATGAGTCACATGATCATACAGTAATAGAAGTGCATATGTGTGTTTCAAGATGGAAAAGATACGAGCTGAGAAAAAAAGAGCCAGTAAAGTGGGAAATATTTAAAATATAAGAGTGTGAAGGATTCCAGAGTTGGAAACAAAAAGAATCAACAGTAGAAGAAAATGAGTCATTTTGTAAAAATATGAAGAATACTGTTATCTTTTGAGACCATAAAAAAAAAAATGAAGAGCTATGGATATCAGAACTACAAAAAATTTTGTCATAGAATATTAGTATATATTTTAGCTCAACTTAAAAAATCTCAACTGAAGAAAATATTAGATCATTTTAAAGAAGTATTCAAATTACTCTGCCATATAATTCTAATTTTAATCTATGACCAAGGAAGACTTTTAGTAAACTGAGCTTAAAATCATTAGAATTATGGAATTGTTTTGGATTTCTTTGTGACCTGGGTGTCAATGAAAAGTTTTCTTTCCTGAATTATAAGTTTTTTTCCTCAAAAACGGTGTAAGCTATCGGATGAACTTTATGTTTCAGTTTGCTTTTGCTTCTCCAGATCATATTCAAATTTGAACTCAAGTTTTATAACCCTGTATGGACCTGTTTATGCATAGTCATATCTCACATCTCCCCTGGTTCTGATCTTCTAGCTGTGTTTTCCCTCACCATGATTTTTGACTCATTGTTTTTCCAACTTACTGGTAGGTTAAGGTAACTCATTGCAACTGGTTGTAAAATAATACAGGAAACAAATATATGCTTAAAACGTACAAGAGAACTGGCCATATCCTCTTCTTCCTGGAAAAGGGCAGAGTCTGAAGAATGCCAAGCTGAGGAAAAAGAAATAAAAACCTATTTACTTTACAGCTCCAGATAAAGGACTACAGAAATCTTCAACATCAGCTACAAGATTACCTGTAACGACCCTCAGAGCTATGAGAAATATTAACCACCACCAGGCTACAGACACACTGAAATGTACACAGATGGCTTATAATTTAATCCTATAGAATTCTATGGGAATTTCTAGAGGGCTAAGTTAGGATGCCCAATGAATCTATTTCCATAGGATCCTATTCCTAATAGGAGACATATTAAGTACATAATCATAAATACTACAGAGATTTAAGGATTAAATTATTTATGAAGTACTATAAAGAATTTGGAAAAACTTTAATCATATACAGGTTATAGGCACTGTGGAATATTCATATGATGAAATGAAATACAGTTATAATTCTAAAGACATTTTAAAATAATTGACATTTTTTTACCCGAAAAAATTCAGGTCCTTCAGGTTAGAAATCAAAGACTGAACACTTGTATTTATTTCTGTTCTCTCTGAAACACAAGCAAAATGAAAGAAACAAAAGAAAAAAATCTCACAAGGACAAAGAATATAGAAGACTTTGACAGATAAGAGATGTCAACACTTCCTTTTCCAGTAAGCAGCCTCAGGTGACCTCTAAAAATGGTGGCTATTCACTCCACCCAGAAAACCCCACAAAATCATGCAAATCAAGAGGTTCCAATCTTTGCGTTTACTTTAAGAACACTCGTGAAACTGCCCAGGCCATAAAGGGTATGCATATCAGAAAAGCCACCAAGTGTCTGAAGGATGTCACTTTAAAGAAGCAACGTGTGCCATTCCGTCATTACAACGGTGGAGTTGGTAGCTGTGCGTAGGCCAAACAGTGGGGCTGGATGCAGGATCAGTGGCCCAAAAACAATGCTGAATTTTTACTGCACATGCTCAAAAATGCAGAGAGTAGTGCTGAACTTAGGGGTTAGATGTAGATTCTCTGGTCATTGAGCACATCCAGGTGAACAAAGCCCCCAAGATGCAGCACAGGAGTTATAGAGCTCATGGTTGGATCAACCCCTGCATGAGCTCTCCCTGCCACATTGAGAGGATCCTTACTGAAAAACAATGGATTGTTCCTAAACCAGAAGACAAGGTTGCACAGAAGAAAAAGATATCCCAGAAGAAACTGAAGAAACACAAACTTATGGCACGGGAATAAATGCCGCAAAAAATAAATGCAAATAAAAGTTAAAAAAAAAAGAGAGATGTCAACAAAATTTTGAAAGCTAGAGAGCAGACAGATGACTGCTTTCTAACTTAGAGAAGGGTGAGCTTCAGGCTGGGGAAACCATGGCAGAACACTTGAAAGCCTCAGGAACAGAGGCACTTAGTTACTTCTGCAAGCAGGAGATTGGAGTGGGGCTGAAAAACAAGGAACTAAATATAAGGTGGGGTTGAAGCAATGTAGAGAAAATAAGGGAATTAAGTGAAAGTTGTCAGATTGAAAGATGAGGTACTCCTCTTAACTTTTTTCCTTTGTTTGCCTCCCAGCTTTCCAGCTTATACTCCTCAATCTGCCTAGGACTTCTTGCTGGGAAAATTGACTAGCTCAAAAGAAAATGCATATAGATCCTGACACTGGTCAACTTTCAACCTCCAGCAAAACACCATACTAGAAAGAAGGGAAAGAACAGTGGGTGGGAGTCAGGATGGGGAGAGGGTGATGAGGAAGGGGTTAGGCAGAAAACAGAGATAAATCCTCACCTCCACTGTCAAAAGTCAATAGGAAATATCTAAAACAGAAATCAAACATTAACAGTATGAGGATGTTATTCAGGAAAGCAAAGCTGAATACCAGAATATCCAGGAAAAAAATGTTCCAAGTAGTTGCTGACGGCTAGTGGGAAGAGGGTATGGGAAGGAATGGAACAGGAAACTTTTGTTTATAGTTACATATTTAACAGCATTTAAAAAAATCAAAATGTATTTAAGAAAAATATAAATTACATGAAAAATTTATTTAAAAAGCACTTGTCAAGTGAATAAAAACCATCAACAAAGGGACTTCCCTGGTGGTCAAGTGGTTAAGACTCCATGGTCCCAAAGCAGGGGGCCCAGGGTTAATCCATGGTCAGAGAACTAGATCCCAAATGCCTCAACTAAGACCTGGTACAGCAAAATTATAAAAGAAAACAAAACATGACAACAGTCACTAACTTGTGTAATTTCTTGGTAGGAGTACTGAACTTCTCTTTTTACATCCTCTCTCCTAAATTCTGTCATCTCTGAGCCACCTCACCTGTCCTTTCCATCATCCAAGTCAAATGCTTCATTGTCACACTGCTACTGTTGATCTCTGAAGTTTAAGATGTCCTTCAGTCCTTCCACAATCCATACAGAGGGGTTAAAATAGGGTGCAGGTCTAGCAACTCAAGGATCCACTCTGTCTCAGGACTCCCCAGCTGGTGGAGAAGGTCTCAGATCAGGAGTTCTCAGATACCTGCTCTTCATGCTTCTTTCTCCTTACATCACAGATCTGTCTTATCTTTGTGGAGCCAGGACCTGTGGGTTTATGATATAAATCCAATTTACCTGATGTCCTCTCACTGCATCCCTATCCCTATGGGAACCAGCCTTCAAAGTGCCCCCAGGGATCACTATCTTCTGGCATTCATGTTTCTCATACACCCCTCCTATACTGAATAGAGTTGACCTTTCTAATCAATAGGATGTTGCAGAATGACAATGTGTGACTTCCAAGGTTAGGTCATAAAAGGCATTGTTGTTTCTGTCTTGCACATTTTTGGATCAGGTACTTTGGAAGAAGCCAGCTACCATGACATGAAGATATTCAACCAGCCCTAGGGAGAGGCCTGTGCCAGCAACCAACACCAATTTGCCAGCCATCTTGGAAGCAAATCCTCCAATCCCCATTAGCCTTCTGATGCCTGCAGCTCTGCCAACAACTGACTTCAACTTCATGAAATATTTAAGCCAGAATACCCTCCCTACTTCCCACAAAAGCTGAGATCATGTGTTTATTGTTATTTAAGCCACTAAATTTTGAGTTACCTTGTTATACAGTAACATAACTAATATAGTCCCAAATAATTGACTTCCTTGCTTCTAATTCACAGTCCCTGGAGTCACTGACCAGAGATACTGAGATAGCAGGAGTTTGGAAGACAACTCAGACTCAGCAACTCAGGTTGAACCAATAGAAACACCAAGAGTCTAGAAACAAAGGGGATAAAAATAGTCACATTCACATAATATCTCCTCCTCAAATATCTTTTGTGAGATAAAGGTATAGGCCTAATGCAGTGACAGATATAAAGCTGTCAAAAAACATTCAGATTTTCAGCAACCCCAAACTTGGACTGAAAGAGAGCTGCATTAAAAGTCCAGCTATTCTATTTCTTATCTATCTTGACAACTGAGGTAAATAAGAGTTGCAATTTAGAATTCCCATACTCATTTGAAATGAGAACTATACTCATGTCACAGTGACACTGTCACATGACATTAATTTATCATCTATGGTAAAAAAAAATCATACACATGAGAGGAGACTAATCCTTGTTCTGTATGACAGAAAAGAAATAAAAACAGAAAAAAAAAATTCAATTATAATAAATTTTGAGAAGCATTATGCCTGGGATATACTCCTAATATCCCTCACACCATTTCTATGTTTTTCCAAAGTCCATTATCACTAACAAATTATATAATTTATCATGCATGTTGTCCATTCCCACATATAAAATACATGAAAACAGGGATTTATTTTTGTCTGTTTTGCTCCTGTTAGTAGGTGCTCAGAAAATATGTTGATAAACTGGTATAGCCACTAGAGAAAACAGTATGGCAGTCACAAAATTAAGAACAGAATTAATACACAATCCATAAATTCCACTTGTGGATATATATCCAAAAGAACTGAAAGCAGGCACTTGAACAGGTATTTGTATACTCATGTTTGTAGCAGTATTATTTGAAACAGTCGAAAGACAGAAACAATCCAACTGTTCATTAACAGATGAATGGATAAACAAAACATGGTATGTACAATCAATGAACTATTATTCAGCCTTAAAAAGGATGGAAACTCTGACACATGCTTTAACATGGATGAACCTTAAAGAGATGCTAAGTTAAAATAGTCACAAATGGACAAATACTGTATGATCTGGTATACAGAGTACATAATGAGGTAACATCAAATTTACAGAGACAGAAAGTAGAATCATGGTTGCCTGGAACTGGGGGATTGTTAAGAATGGGAACTTATTATTAAATAGGTACAGAGTTTCTGTTTCACAAATAAAAAAGTTCTATGGATGGACAGTGGTGATGGTGGCATAGCAATGTGGATATAATGCCACTGACCTTGAAAGTGGTTTCAAGAAGGCTTGAAAATGGTTAAAACAGTAAAGTTTTGTAGGTTTTTTTCCCTTTATTGAGGTATAACTGATTTACAAAAAACTGCACAAGTTTAATGTATATATCCTGATGAGTCTGGACATATGTATCTATGATACCAATACCATGACCAAGGTACTAAACATATCCATCACCTCCAAAAATTTCCTTGTGCTGTTTAGTTTTTTCAGTGAGAACACTGAACATGAGACCTACTCTCAACATATTTTAAAGTGCATAATACCACTTTAAAAATATAGGTACGATGTCGTACAGGTCTCCAAAGTTTATTCATCTTACATAACTGAAACTTTGCACTCACTGGAAAACAATTCCCCATTTCCCTCTCTCCCAGCCTCTGCCAATAACCATTCTACTGTTTCTTTGAATCTGCTTATTTTTGATAGCTCATATGAAAGAATTTTATTTTTGATAGCTCATATAAGAGAACTGTGTAAAGAAAAAAAAAAAAGAACTGTGTAGTATTTGTCCTGCAACTGGCTTCTTTTACTTATTTCATAACGTCCTAAAGGTTCATCCATGTTGTCACAAATGACAGGATTTACTTTTTTCTTAAGGCTGAGTAATATTCCAATGTATGTATATGCCACATTTTCTTTATCCATTCAGCTATTAATAGAAAGATGTTTCCATATCTTGGCTATTTCAATAATGCTTCAATGAACAAGGGAGTAAGGATATCATGACAGCAAATTTTATGTCATTTGTTATGTTCTCTCTACTTTCCCATAATTTTAAATACACACACATACACCCAGAGTAGGCCCTTGAACAACATGGGTTTGAACTGCATGAGTCCACTGATACACAGATTTGCTCTCAATCAATCATATTACAGTACTACTACACAATCTGAGGTTGGTTGGTTGAATCTACAGTTGCAGAATCTATGATACACAGAGCAACTACAAAGTTCTACTTGGATTTTTGACTGAAAAAGAAGGGGAGGGGATTCACATCCCCATACTGTTCAAAGGTCAACTGTATATCATGGGCAAATTAAATACTACTAATTTCAGGTAATTAAAATTAGAGAAAAGCAATATATCAGATAAGAAAAACAAAAAATGGGTGGATAGTTTGGAGCTCAAGTGTTCTAAAATCTTATTTAGTTTGGGTTTTGATAAACATGCATGTTAAAAATTCAAGGATAGGAAACCAAAGCAATGGAGAGAGAAAAGGGGATAAGGTAAATCTGCTCAATTAAAAAGAAGGCATAATAGAAAATAAAGCAAATGTTTATCAGCAACCACAATAAATGTAAATGAATTAAACTCACCTATTAAAATAAGTCAAACAGGATAAAAGGGGGGAAAGCCCAGCAATATGCTCTTTATAAGAGACAGACCTGAAGTATAAAGACATAAAGGGAAGGGGCTGTAAAATGAAATTCCTGGAAAAGACAGTAACAAAACCCAAAAAACAATATTAACAGACAAAAGAGAACGGGGACTAAAAGACATTCACCAGGATAAAGAGGCATGTTTCCTCGTGATGCAGATTGAAATCTTAGTCCCAACTCTTCACCCACCTCTAACAGGATTAGACATTCACACTTTTTGCCATCTAATTTTGCCTTGCCCTCTAACTGTGGGTGTAATTAATGTTAAGCTCAGGCATCTGTAACATTAGTATACTTGGGAGCAGAGGTTTTTATAATTATCTTGTACTCTGGTGATCCACCAAGAGAAGAACATGCCCTGGTAAATATTGTCCTTTTTTCCTGAGTTGCATAAAGAACACATGTGGAGCAGGTCTGAAAGGATTCTGCAGCCCAGCCCCCCAGGCAAACCCAGCCTACATAATCTGAACACAGAGATTCTGCAAACCTGTGAATAAGAGAATAAGTGCTTGCTAGTGCATGCCACTGAGTTTAAAAATGGTTTGTTAGGCAGCATTACTATGATCACAATAACTAATACAATAATAAAAGAAGCCATAGGAAGATGAAATAATACATCTGAAAAAGATCACCAAGGTAAACTGGAAAGTAACAGAACAGGGCTAAGTATGGCTAGGGGCGGGGTGCAAAGAGGGCTGGGAAGCAGACTAAGAAAGAATGACCAATGGGGAGGAAAGACCACGTGAAACCAGATACAGAAATTTCTTTCAAGCGGTTGCCAATTATGCCAAAAGGCGACAACAGAAGTCAACTGAGGTAAGACAAGAACCACTACACATCACAAACATTTCATCACATTCACACACACTGTACATCTATCTGATAATCACACAGACAACACCGCACGTTACCATAAATCTCAATCACAAACATCACATGACACAAACATCCCATCACAAGCACTCCATCACACCCACATAACCACACCCCTCATCATCCTCACATCAGTCTCTCTCTCGCTCTCTCTCACACACACACACACACACACAGAGCATCGAAACGCCACAGACCATCATAATGACACACACTCTAACTCTCCACCAGTTTCTTCTTGTAAGAACTCCAACCACTCTCCAGGGACGTACTCCCACCCGGAGCACTCCGCACTGCCACTATGCCACTCTGGGCCTCCTTAAAGGCTCCGCCCGCCAGCCTCGTTGCTTCAGCCGAGAATGTTTGAGGGCCTCCTTAAAGTCCCGCTCCGAGGACGCGGTAGCGTCACCTGCCGGAAACACCCGAATGCGCATCTAGCGCGCAGGGTCTGGGACGCCGGGTGAAGGCGACACTCGGGAAGGTCAGGTGCGGGTAACTCCGAACCATTCCTCCGCGCCTGCCTCCCAACGGACGTTCCACAACACAACACCTCCCAGAAGGTCCCGCGGCTGGAGTCAACTTCCGGCCAGAAAGGAACAGGCGCTTCCTGTGTGAGGGAGGCGGTGAGCCAGGTCTTATCGGGTAGCTGAGCCCCAGCGTGCTGAGATACCGCGAATTGCAACTCCGAGACCTGGCTAACCTCTGAATTGAAGGAGCAGTCGTTTTGGGTGGTCCAGGCAGGGCGCTGAGAGGAATCGGCCGTGGGAACAACTCTGGACCACATTTCCCAGAGGGCCTGTCGGCCTGTCACTCCTCTCGCGGGAACTCGAAATTTTCATCACGCCTGGCGGGACCGTTAGATCCGTGAGGCCAGAGATCGTGGGCCCCTGGGGACCTGGTTCAACTGTGCAGGTTCAGACCTCGGGGGACCAGAAAGGTCTAAATTGAAGAGACTGGAGACCGATACAGAGCTTCCGTGCTGGCGGCATGGAATGGGAAGGGGGGAGGTTATGCGACTCATATGCAGATATAGGATGCCTGTCGTTGTGGAATTGTGACTGTGTGTCCATATGGTGGTACGTGCTCATAACACCAAGACAGTGGGGTGCCTGCAACTGTGCGAGTGTAATTATGCGTCCTGTGGTGAGTTAGCGATTGTGTCTGTGTTACCACGTTTGACTCTGTGTGTGCCGATGTGCAGTTTGTGTTCTCTTTAAGTATGACTGTGCAGAATGTATGGGCTTCCCCGGTGGCGCTAGTGGTAAAGAACCTGCCTACCAATGCAGGAGACTTAAGAGACGCGGGTTCAATCCCCGGCTCAAGATCATGAGAGGGCATGGCGACTCACTCCAGTATTCTTGCCTGGAGAATCCCATGGACAGAGGAGCATGGCAGGTTATAGGCTATTATAGGATTGCACAGATCTGAACACGATTGAAGGTCTTAGCATGCACGCACGTGCGGAATGTACGAGTCTGATCAGCTGCGCGGTTGTTACTCCAGAGTTCAGTTCTTAGGAAATCTCTGTGAAGTTTGGTTTGATTGGAGTCTTCAACAGAAGTAACTTTAGCTTTCTCCTGAGATACTGAGAATGGACGAGATACCCCATTTTCCTCTGATCTCCTTTACCTGTGTGTACTGAGGGGTGGGGATGAGGATGGGGCTGGGCTGGACTTGACCAGTGTCTTACCATTACTTTCTACTCTCCCAGTTCTACCCTTCTCCAGGTGAGGCTCAAAAGAGAAGGAAAGAAGCATGATGAACTTCTGCAAGCAGTATCCAAGGTATGTTGGGATTTCCTCATTGCTTTCTGTCTTCTGAAAGTCAATGCTTAATAAAGGTATATCATTTGATGATAAGTTCCTATGATTTTCCTCCTGGAGAAAAGGATAGTTGAGCCTGCTACTGAAGCACAGTAACTCCCATATACCTATGTTTACTTATTTGGAAAATGTCTCCACTTCTGTTGGTCAAATTTTTTTCTTTTTAGATGCAATATTTATTATGACCTTAAAAGCATGACTATTTTAGAGAGTTTAAAAACAGAATTACCAAGAAAAAATAAAACAGGGCCACTCAAAAACTAGTATTAATATTTTTGTATATTTTCATTGTTTTTCCAAAATCAAATTACACTTCATTTACCATTTTGAGTGATAGTCACTCAGCCATGTGTGACTCTTTGCGACCTCATGACATGTAGCCTGCCAGGCTCCTCTGTCTGTGGAATTCTCCAGGCCAAAAAAGTATTGTCCTCTGTCATCAAATGATCTTTGTAAATAGAATTTTTCAAAGGTACATATTATTTTTTTCATGAATGAGTTATAGTTTATTCTTCAAATCAGTTGTATGAGACATGAAGTCTTTGCTTTATCTCAGGAAGGGGATGGAGGGCTGGCAGGCAGCTAGAATTTTGGAGTCTCCTTCTAACTAGAAGAAACAAAAATATCTTTATTCACTTATGTTTCAACTTGTCTCATCTTGGGAAACTCACCAAATCACAAGGCTATCAATCACATTACTATTTTTATTTGAGTATTAGTGTACCCAGGTAGAAGAGTCAGAATAGGGATACTGTTTTCTTTCTTTTTTTTTTTTTAAAGTTTTATTTTTGTGTACAGATTTGCTTAACAATCACTCAATTTCTAGGCCAGGTTCTGGTAACTGAAGAGCCTTTATAAGTAGTTTATATTGTCTAGACCCGAGGTATGCAGCAAACCCAGTCTGGAGCAAAATGGGAAATAGCATCTTTCTAAAGACAGGCTTAGATATCCTATCCAGTAATTTAAGATGTTTCCTTTCTCCAGTAGCAGAGCTGAATTATATCTAGCTGCTAGGCCACCATTCACAGGGATAGCCAAGAAAACAGGGTACAGGCCACCGAAAACAAGACCAACCAACCCACCTCATGTTATGGTGTAGGTTTCACAATACAGACCACCCGTATTCAAAGGTAAACTTACAAAACCTTTGTAATATACATTTGCTGTCACAAATGGGATCACTGCCCTTGGTAAGCCAGCAGCTATACGAGCCTGTGTCATATGTAAGATGCGTCGAAAAAGACTATTTGCTATTAGGCCACAGAGAGCCGCATTAAGTCCAACATATGTTGATCCATTTCAAGCAGATTCCTTTCTGCTTCTGGGAGTTGGTTAATTTTTCTGGCTATGATATCAATTCAGTTCTCCTTGATGATAGTACCATCTGGTTCATGATTTTCCATCTTGAGCCTTACGTGCTCCTCCGAGCAGCCACGGCCTCCACGGCTCTCCTCCAGCCCTGCAAGGGCTCACGCCACGCTCCGCTCGAGTTGCCCGGGAGTGGCCATTTTGGGTGCTATGTGACCGGCCCCAGGGATACTATTTTCTCAGGGTATAAATTTGGAGCTGAAATTCAGTTCTCATGGAACTAAATTTAGAACTGTCAAATTTAAGAATATGTGTTTGGTACAGAGGCAAAGAAAATCAGGATGAGAATCAGTCTTCTCAAATAAGCTTAAGGCCTTTTTATCTGAATTTCTTCAGAAAGAGTTGAGTCCTTCCAATCCATTCTCCTGTGCCAAAGCCCAAACAGAGCATCTGGTTCCCCTCTCCCATCAACCTCTAATTACACTCACCAGCTCTATATTGAAGATATTGCCCAATATTAATATTCTAGGGAGGTAGTATACTGCAGTGGGGAATAAATTGAAATTTGTTTTCAGAAGCTAACCTAATGTTTGATCTGGAAATATCTGAAACATTCCCAGTAAAATCAGAGAAAGACAAGGGTACACACCATTACCAATGTTATTTACATTGTTCTGTAGGCATTAACCAAAGCACTTAAAAGGAAAAGTTAGGTTAAAAATTAGAAAAGAGGGTATAAGATTATTACTTTTTGTAGATGACATGACTGTGTACCTGGAACACCAAATCAACTTAAAACCAACACTCTGAAATAAGCAATACTTCATAGGAAGCAAGGAAAAGAATATTTTTTTCTCAAATTTCCACTCTCAACTCTATGGCTAATTTTTTTGTTGCCCTAGATAAAAGCTTATGCAGTCCCTAAAATTGTTTTGATCACTCTTTGGTATTTTTTAGTTATTTTCAGTCACAAGGTCAGTCTTATTTTAGGAATTACACTCTCTGGTTGAGTGTGCTACTGCTGCTGCTATAAAGTCGCTTCAGTCATGTCCGACTCTGTGCGACCCCATAGGCGGCAGCAATAATGTGCAAATTTTATTTAAAGCCTGTTCTCTGATCTCAGGCTTACTTCAGGCTAGAAGCTTGCATTGTGAAAAGGAAGACATATCGTCCTGAGCTGCTTTGTTTCTTTAATCTGAACTCCTTTCTTTGCTCCGTAGTCCATTTCTTTCCCATAGTCCTTTATCCTCCTATTCCTAGGTATTACTCTCTGGATCTGCTCCCAGATATTATCCTGGGCCTTGCCTTTTACAGTTATACTGGACTTCATTCACCATTCTCATGTTAGTTTCCTAGCTTCTGAATATAATACCTTTCATATGCTTATTCTCTAGTTTTGATGGAATACATAAGCCAGTACCTTCCCAAGAAAAGCTGGACAGGAGAAAATTTAACATTCATTCTCTATGAATCTAGAATTGTCTTGAGCTAATCTTCATACTAGCTTGGTATTTAATCTTACTTGGTATATAATCTTCATATGAACTTTCAGTATTGAATTCTCTGCCAAAATTTATTGTCCTTTGTAATATTAAAGGAATTAGAGACTTCCCTAATGTTCTAGTGGCTAAGACTCTGCACTCCCAAAACAGGGGACCCAGGTTCGATCCCTGGTCAAGGAACTAGATCCACAAACAGTTAATTAATTAAAAAATAAAGGGATCATTTCATTTTCTTATTTTAAATAGTGCTGTTGAGTCATCCATTGCCATTCTGATTGCTGAAAATTTTTAATGTGATCCACAGAAGCTTTTAAAAAGTTCTGTTTTTCCCTGATATTCTGAAATTTAACTCC
The DNA here is from genome assembly GCA_006408695.1 of Aepyceros melampus. Taxonomy (NCBI): domain Eukaryota; kingdom Metazoa; phylum Chordata; class Mammalia; order Artiodactyla; family Bovidae; genus Aepyceros; species Aepyceros melampus. The sequence continues at coordinate 173,779 of SJXQ01009053.1, forward strand.
AAAATATAACATAAAGTATTTTTTAAAGTCTATCACATTTCCCCCTCTTTTAGAGCTTAAAGGGAACATGAGAAGGGACTCTTATTTTTGCAGATTTTACTGTGGCCAGGCACTGAGCTGTAGGCTTGCTATTTCATCTCATTGGAAAAGTCCATTCTGTTTGCACACTCCTAGACAGATCCCTCTGTACATAGCAGAAATGGCTTGGCTGATGTAATAGGGTCCAGCTCCTTCAATTTGCTTAATAATCTGTCCTTTTCTGTAGAGCTCTCTACCATCTCATCTACTACCATCATTTTCTTCTCTCCTTCCATTGTGAAAGCATGTGTGTCATTTTCAGGGGTCAATGATGTTCAGGGACGTGTCTGTAAACTTCTCTCAGGAGGAATGGGAATGCCTGGACTCTGGTCAGATGAATTTATACAAAGAAGTGATGTTGGAGAATTTCAGCAACCTGGTTTCAGTGGGTAAGGATGACTGTCCCCTCAATTCAGAGTCTGCTCTTGGGAATGTCTCCTTTCTCCACTGTGAATTACTCATTCCAGGTAACCAGCTAAATTCCTGCTCTCTGTCCCCCAAGGAATGGTTGAGTTGGAATGGAATGGAAGAGCTGGAAATGGGCAGCTCTATTGGGATATGGCTGAAGCTTCATCTTCATCTTTTCTCTGGTCCTTCCTGTAGTGGCATCTCTCTTGATCACCATAGGACTGGATCTGATTTCTGGGACACCAACAGCATAACCATGTCCCATGTCTTTTCTTCTGATCAGGACTTTCCAGTTCTAAACCAGCTGTGATCTCCTTACTGGAACAAGGAAAAGAGCCCTGGATGATTGACAGAGAACTGACCAGAGGCTTTGTTCAGGTAAGCGAGAGATGATAGTGCAGGAGTAGAGCCTGAGGAAATATTACCTGTAAGATGTTATCAGGAAACTCCCTTCAAAAACCCAAGGCCTCTTCCATAAAAGATATATCTTGTTTTTTTTCCTCTAATACTTTTTTTTCTGTCCAGTGTAGCAAGTATTAATGCCTTCCTTCTTCATTTCCAAGGCAGTTATTCTACCTACTTTTTAGATTTCATTCCTTCATAGGATATGCTGCATTTAGACTTACGTAACAGTAGATATTCCCACCCTAAGAAGTGTGTGTGTGTGTGTGTGTGTGTGTGTATTTGTGTTTTCTCTTCCAATACTGGTTTTCATTTTATCAACTTTCCAGAAAATTACTAGCTGTAATTTTCAGAACCCTTTCCCAATCACTCCCCTCTTTGTCCTCCCCAAAAATACACACTATCTTGACTTCTAACTCTATGAAGTAATTTTTGCTTGTTTCTGAGTTGCATGTATGTGGAATCATACAGTACTTAGGCTTTTTTTTTTTTCTCAACTTTATGGGATACATCATCCATGTTATTGCATATCAGTTCAGTTCAGTTGCTCAGTTGTGTCTGACTCTTTGCAATCCCATGGACTGCAGCACACCAGGCTTCCCTGTCCATCACCAACTCCCAGAGCTTGCTTATGCTTGTCCGTTAAGTTGGTGATGCCATCCAACCATCTCATCCTCTGTTGTCCCCTTCTCCTCCTGCCTTCAATCTTTCCCAGCATCAGGGTCTTTTCAGATGAGTCAGTTCTTTGCATCAGGTGGCCAAAGTATTGGAGTTTCAGCTTCAGCATCAGTCCTTCCAATGAATACTCAGGACTGATTTCCTTTAGGATGGACTGGTTGGATCTTCTTACAGTCCAAGAGACTCTCAAGAGTCTTCTCCAACACCACACTTCAAAAGCATCAATTCTTTGGCACTCAGCTTTCTTTATAGCCCAACTCTCACATCCATACATGACTACTGGAAAAACCATAGCTTTGACTAGACGGACCTTTTTGGCAAAGTAATGTCTCTGCTGTTTAATATGCTGTCTAGGTTGGTCATAACTTTTCTTCCCAAGGAGCAAGCAACTTTTAATTTCGTGGCTGCAGTCACCATCTGCAGTGATTTTGGAGCCCAAAAAAATAAAGTCTGTCACTGTTTCCCCATATACTTGCCGTGAAGTGATGGGACCAGATGCCATGATCTTAGTTTTCTGAATGTTGAGTTTTAAGTCACCTTTTTCACTCTCCTCTTTCACTTTCATCAAGAGGCTCTTTAGTTCTTTGCTTTCTGCCATAAGGGTGGTATCATTTATGTATCTGAGGTTATTGATATTTCTCCCAGCAATCTTGATTCCAGCTTGTGTTTCATCTAGCCCGGAATTTCTCATGGTGTACTCTGCATATAAGTTAAATGAGAAGGATGATAATATACATGCATTTATTGCATACAGGTAATGTTGGTTCATTCTCAGTGCTATGTGGTATTCCAGTGTATGGATATATTTTATATTATTTATTCTGTGTTGCTAATTATTATAAATTAAGTGTCCTTTCTACTATTGACTATTGGGTTGTTTTCCAGTTTTTAGCTGTTTTACATAATGCTGCTGTGAACATCTGTGTACATATATTTTGGTGCATATATATACACACTTCTTTTTGGTGTATACACAGGAATAGAGTTACTAGGTAATAGGATATGTGTTGGTTCAGTTTTAATAATGCCAGTTTTCCAAAGTGGTTATGCCAATTTATATTTCCAGTAGCAGTATGAATGTCGCTATTGCTCTGCATTCTTGGCAGTTCTTGATGTTGCTAGACTTTTTAATGTTAGCCATCCTGTGCTATGTTTATGTGCATGTGTGTGTGTTCTGTGACTTGCCCATTTAAGTTTCTTGGTTCTGATCACTGGATTGTCTTTCTTTCTCTTAGTGATTTGAAGGAGCTCTTTGTATATTCTGAATATGAGCCTTTGTAAATGTCTACCTCTATCACTTACTTTTTCATTCTCTTAGTGTTGTCTTTTGATGTATTAATTTTAAGAAGATAAGCTTACCTATCTTTTCCTTTGTAGCTGTTGCTTTTTGTGTTTTGTGTAGGATTCATTGCCTACTCCAAAATCATGAAGATACTTCCTGTGTTATATTCTAATAGCTTTGTTGCTTTACCTCTTACATTTAGATCTCCAGCTCCTTGGAGCTGATATTTGATGTAGTATGAGGTAGGAGTCACATTTCATTTTTCCCCCCCAATGTGAATATGCAGTTGACCCAGCAAGGTCTACTGGAAAGACTTTCTCTATATATAAGGCTACTTTGCCATAAATCACATGTTGCCATATCTATAGATCTGTCTCTGGACTTCATTATGTTCCATTTGCTTGTCTACCTTTGTCTGAATACCATACTTCAATGGTACTATAGCATTTTCAAAAACCTGCTCATTGTTCTGTGTTATTGACATTGTTTCCTCTATTCTTTTCCATGAGCATCTGTATTTTTCGAAATTTCTTTTATAACTATAGTCCACATGTCATAGTGACATTGCCCTTCAGTAAAATTGCCTCCTTTCCAGTACTTTTAATGTATATTAGAAAAAAAAGTGTTTATTAGACATACTTAACAGGGCATTACACTCTAGTTTTGAAGCTTTTGTTTTTCCCTTTTTCCTTTAAATGCTATTTAAGTCAGTGAATAAATAAAACTCCAAAAGTACAAACCATAAAGCAAAATCATGAACTGAAAATACATCAAAATTAAGAATTCCTGTTAAATGAAGGACACAGTAGATAAATTTATTGCAGAGTAGTTTGGAAGATAGTTGCTAATTAATAGAAAGAAGTTAGTGACCCAATAAAAATACTGATAAAAGTTAACGAGGTTAAAATGCTAATTAATAAGCCTTTCAGATGTTGACACTTAATAGTTACAAATGCAAATGATGACAATAATATCACTTTTCACTTACTATACATGGAAAAGTAGGAAGCTGGATAATGACAGCTGTGAGTGGGGACATAGAAATTCTTATGCATTCTTGGTAAAAGTATAAATGGTATTGCCTCTCTCATCTGTTACTACTTAAACTGGTATACGTATGCCCCACTTTTGAGTATATATCTACAGTTGAAAATCATACAAAAGGGTAAATACTTAATGTCTTTCCAGTGCCATACCAGTGTATTTTTCACATTCATTTGAGGATTATTTAATTATCTGGGGAAATGTACCTTTGTTTCACTTATTATTTGCTACTCATTAGGAACCAAGTTCTCTTAAAATTAGATGTTGAATTTTCAAAGATTGGTAAGTTGCAAATGATTTGTCTAGTGGAAAAGGTAGCCTGGTAGGAATAGGATAATATCTTCTTATCTTATTCTTATCTAATAGGATTATCCTATTATCTTAAAGATTTTTATCCTTTTTTCTGTTAATGTGCTGATCACCATCTGCTTTTATGCTTGCTTCTGGACATCCTGGGCTTGAAATAAAGATATTGTACTACTGCACTCTATACTACTGTACATTAAAATATACAAAAGCACAACCACTTGTAGAGGATGCACACATGTGACAGTGTACACCAGATATGTGAGTTATGTGATTGGACATGTGAAAGATGTACTTTTGCATTTTTGAAAGTTTGCAACTTGAAGGTTTGTCTGTAAGGGGTTTACTCTATTGTTTTCTCCATTCAGCCATTCTCTTTTGATTTGAGAGTTTAATCCATTTACATTTATTAAAGTTATTGTTAATAAGTAATAACTTACTATTGCTATTTTATTATTTTCTGTCCTTATAGTTCTTTTGTTCCTCTTTCCCTCTCTTGATGCCTTCATTTTCTTTATTTGTATTGATATGCTTTGAATCCTTTATTTTTCTTTTGTTTATCTTCTATAAGGTGTTTTCTTTGTAGTTATCATGGGGCTTTCAGAAATATAACGGTATGTTTTATGCTGATAACAGTCATATACAAAAATAATTTTACTTCTCCTATCCACTCGTTGTGCTGTTGACCTTGTACCCATCTGAAGCTTCCTCCAATCCTTCCAGGTATTTTACTGGAGTGTCATTATTAGGCAAGTGTGACCAGCCCTATCCCTTGAAACAAAGGATCCACTGTGAATCACCTCTTTATGATAAAGTCAGACATGATCAAAAGACCCTTGTTGTGAATAATGAAAGATAGTCCAGTGGTTTTTGAAGCTCTGCCAGCAGCTGGAAACAAAGACCAGATACATTTTTTTTAATATCACAAGTATGTATATTTTCTGTTAATTCTTTCTTCCCAGTTCAGTACCAATGTCCCTGCCTATGCTGGATGTTCCTGACTCCAGATTTTCTCTGGTTCCATTTTTCTAGATTTCCAGCTTTCTTTGAGAATGCAAAACTATAATCATCTTTTCCTGTGGGATGGGGAGGAGATACACTCTTTGAATTCATCCTTCAGCTTTTACTCTGTTCTGCACTCCGCTATTAGAAGTGCCTGATGCATCCAGTTCTTATGTATTTGAAGGGATTTGCACCATGAATCAATACTGTGGAATTCACGCACTGGAGCTTGTTTGGTATTCTCTGGTCTGCAGTCCCTTATCACTCATCAGTTGACTTTTCAGTTTCCAAGTTCTGTTTCTTCTCCAGTATCTTTTATCCTCATGGGGTTTTCCTTTCCCCTTGTTAAGCTTTTAGTGTAATTTTCTTATGGATTCATGAAAAGCATTGATAAACTTATACCTACAGTCTGCCATTTTTAACAGAAATTATGCCCTCTTTATAAAAAATAGAGGTGTCCCTCATTAAGTCACAGATTCTATATTTATGAATTCACTTACTCACTGAAATTTACTTGTAAATCCCAGATCAGTACTTACAGTGTTTTCATGGTCACTAGCAGATATAATGCAGAGTGGCAGAAAATCCTCTTTTCTCACAGAGACTATTTCATTCTTATTCTCTTCTTTCTCACACTCAAGCTGCCTCCCTTCTTAGTGACTGCCATGGCTTGAAGGTTCCATTTCTCTCTCCCAGCATCAGCAGCACAGAATTCGAAGGCAAACTGTTTTCACTACATCTCCACTGTGTACCAGGCTCTATTCAAGAAGTGATTTACCTGTCTACCATTCTCACCAGTTTCATTCAGCACCCTAGACTTGCTGTGGGCTGTCCCCCAATGTGAATTTGCCAACAGTATACCCTTTGCTTAAAGTCACTAACCTTCCACTATCCCCATTTATACATTTCAACACATTTATTCCTCAGTAGTCCTGAAAGCATGACAGTTATCCACAAATTACAAGACATAGTATGGTGCTATGTAAGTATGTGCTTATATAAATGTATATATGCTTAGAATCACTATGTAATGTGGAAGATATCCCTGAATAGTGTGGACTCACTGAAGTTGCAGGTGATTCTGATCCCCACCAGGTTCTCTTCAGCTTCCTCTATTGCCTCTCCTTAATGTCTGTGCTTTTCTTACCAGTTTTACAAATTGCTTAGCCATGTTTGAGAACTACCTGTTTACTTTCCCAAATATTATTTTCAGTTTAATCTTTGCATTTTTCAGATGTTTGACCTTACCCAGAATAAGAAAAATAAGCATATACTTTTCTGTTTTCTTTCAGATCTGGAATCCATGTGTGAGACCAAGTTCAGTTTAATCTTTGCATTTTTCAGATGTTTTACCTTTCCCAGAATAAGGAACACATATGCTTTTCTGTTTTCTTTCAGATCTGGAATCCATGTGTGAGACCAAGTTATTATCTCTAAAGAAGAGACATTTTAGTCAAGTAATATTTACCCATGAAGACCTACCCACTTTTTTTCAGCCAACATTTCTCATTCCACATCAAAAAACTATTAATGAAGAGAAATCCTGTGAATGTAAAATATGTGGAAAGGCCTTTAATCAAAACTCACAGTTTATTCAACATCAAAGAATTCATTCTGCTGTAAAAAACTATGAATGTAAGGAGTGTGGGAAATCCTTTAGTCGTGGCTCACTTGTTACTCGACATCAGAGGATTCACACTGGTGAAAAACCCTATGAATGTAAAGAATGTGGCAAGGCTTTTAGTTGTAGTTCGTATTTTTCTCAACATCAGAGGATTCACACTGGTAGAAACCCTATGAATGTAAGGAATGTGGAAAGACCTTTAATTATTGCTCAAACCTTAATGATCATCAGAGAATTCACACTGGTGAAAAACCCTATGAATGTAAAGTATGTGGGAAAGCCTTTACTAAGAGTTCACAACTTTTTCCACACCTGAGAATTCATACCGGTGAGAAACCTTATGAATGTAAGGAATGTGGGAAAGCCTTTACTCAACATTCAAGGCTTATTCAGCATCACAGAATGCACACTGGTGAGAAACCTTATGAGTGTAAGGAATGTGGGAAGGCCTTTAGTAGTGCCTCAACACTTACTAACCATCACAGAATTCACACTGGCAAGAAACTCTATGAATGTAAAGAATGTGGAAAGGCCTTTATTCAGAGCTCAGAACTTATTCAACATCAGAGAATCCATACAGGTGAAAAACCATATGAATGTAATGAGTGTGGAAAAGCTTTTAATAAAGCCTCAAACCTTACTCGTCATCAAAGAATTCACACTGGTGAGAAACCTTATGACTGTAAAGAATGTGGAAAGTCCTTTGGCAGTCGCTCTGACCTCATCCGCCACGAAGGAACTCATAATGGATAAGTGATAGTTCCTTTTGATAAATTTGATAGTAATATTTTTAAAACAAGTGATGGCAAAAAAAAAAAAAGCAAGGAGAAAAAACTGAAGGTTCTTCTGTGTAATAGTTTCCTAGGGTTGCTGTAATGAAGTACCAAGTACCCCAAAACAAGGTGGCTTAAAACAACAGAACTTATTCTCTCATAGTTTCTGAGACTTGAAACCCAAAATCAAAGTTGTTGGCAAGTTTGTTTCCTTCCAGGGACTCAGGAAGAATCTGTTCCATACCCATCTAGCTTCTTAAAGCAGCAATTTTTGACATGCCTGGGCTTATAGAACCATTGCTGCTATCTCTGCCTCCATCTTCACACTACGTTCTCTGTGTGTCTCTGTGTCTGTTCTGTTACACAGACCCAGGTCATATTGGATTAGGGCTCACCATAAGGACCTCATCTTACTAGATTTTATCTGCAGAGACCTTATTTCCAGGTACTATCACATTAACATACTAGGAGTTTGGACTTCCAACATAGTTCAACCCATTACACTGTTAACACTATTTTTTTCTAATGTGTTTGTAATTTTATATATAACATTAATCAAATGTATTTAATAATGTGAATTTAATAATTCAAGGTCTAAATTAAACCCCTTTTCCCTCAAAAAATTCTGTCCCCCAAATTCTATGTTTTAGGACCATCTTTTCTATTTCTGTGGCCTACATCATACTACACTGTAAGTTGTGTTGCATAGGCTATCTTTGAATTCATGGTGGAATTATAAATTTGTATTTGAAGAAAGCTCTATTCTTTTTTCCTTTTGTTAAGTTAGTACTTTCTTGTTGTTAAAAAAAAAAAAAAAATAGAGGCCACAAAGAAATACAGATTTATAAGCCTGTGAAACAGAAATGACTGCTTTCAAATTATCATAGTATATCCTTGCAGGCTTTATTTCATGTAATCATGACATACGTGTTGTACATATGGTACATGTACCATAACCTGCTTTTATAATGCTACTGTTGAAGTACAGATGTTTATGTATTATTATTTTTAATGGTGTCATAGTCTTTTCTTTCTGTGGTTGACTCTCATTTTGCTAAATAACTACTGATAAATATTTTGGTGCCTGTTTAAACTTTTGCAGTTACAGAAGTTGCCGTTTAGATGCAACTTTAGTACTTTTTTTGGTTGAAATTTCAAAACATTTAATTTCAGTGTTGAAATAACTAATGAATATTTTCTCCCTATAAAAAATTGCCAATAATCCCGAATTCCTTCATAATCACTATTATGAATTTATTTTTATCTGTTGAAACATTTTTAAAGTTTTTTACATGCATGTGCACATACAACCAAATATGTAAACAATTTAGAAAAAGTGTTGCTTTATACTTTTTTTTTGTATAATTACTAATGATGGTTATGTTGGATTGCTGTAAGGATTTAACTCATTTGAGTTAAGTGAAAAATGGGAGTTTACATATAGTAGGAATGTAGCTGGTAATTATCCAAAATTAACATTAAATATTTTCAACATTATTATTTATGGAAAGTACTTTTTACCATGTTTCATCATAATTTATATCAAAGAATTTATATGAAAAAAAGGACCTATGGCTATAATGTTTGCAAAAAAGCATCTTAGCAACACTTACTCCTTATTCAACATAAAGTATAAAAACAAAAATAAAACACTGGGTGAATAAGCCTGCATTAACACCTTGTACTTCATGCTGCACAATTATCTCATACCCAGCAAAAAACTTATTTATCAAGAATAGTTGAAAACTCATTTGTCAAAAAAGAGAAAGACATGAAATATTAAGTTAATAATCACTTCCTTCTCAGAAAACCTGTAGATCATATTCTTTTCCAGAATGGGAAAAAATTAAAATATGATAGACAACAATATATAAATATTGACAATGCTCCTCCAAACGTTGGGGCTTCTCTGGTGGCTCAGTGGTAAAGAATCCACCTGCCAAGCAGGAGACATGGATTTAATCCCTGGGTTGGGAAGATTCCCTGGAGAAGGAAATGGCAACCCACTCCAGTATTCTTGCCTGGGAAATCCTATGGACACAAGAGCCTGGCTGGCTACAGTCCGTGAGGTAGCAAAGATGAGACACAACCAAGTAACTAAGCACACACACACAAGCATACAAGCACATTAGGTAGGAAAACTTTTGAGGGTTGGCAGGCAACTAGATCTGTATTTAGATTAGAATGTATAGACTGGGACTTCCCTGGTGGTCCAGTGGTTGAGAGTCCCCTTGCCAGTGTAGGGGGCACTGAGTCGGACATGACTGAAGCGACTTAGCAGCAGCAGGAAGATTTCACATGCTGCAGGGCAATGAAGCCAGTGCGCCACAACTAGTGAAGCCTGTGCACCCTAGAGCCTGTGCTCTGAAACAAGAGAAGCCACTGGAATGAGAAGCCTAAGCATGGCAACTAGAGTAGCCCCTGCTCCCTGTAATTAGAGAAAGACCCCTGCAGCACGAAGACCCAGCGCAGGCATGTGCCCTGCTTGTGTGCTTAGTCACTCAGTCGTGTCTGATACTTTGCAACCCCGTGGACTGTAGCCCACCAGGCTCCTCTGTCTATGGGGATTCTCCAGGCAAGAATACTGGAGTGGGTTTCCATGCCCTCCTCCAGGGGATCTTCCCAACCCAGGGATCAAACCTAGGTCTCCTGCGTTGCAGGCAGATTCTTTACTATATGAGCTACCAGGGAAGCCCAGTGCAGCCATACATAAATTAAAAAAAATTTTTTAATGTATTGGCTTGCTGATAATATCAGGAAATCACTAATAAACTAAATATATAAGACAAAATGTCAGAATAATGAAAGTAAACTAAATTCAAACATAGAAGAAAAGACTTCCCTGGTGGCCCAATGGTTGCCATGCCAATCTTCCAATGCAAGGGATGAAGGTTTGATCCTTGGTTGGGGGAGTAAGATTCCACATACCTCTTGGTGAGGAAAAAATAAGATATTGTCAAGAGAATGAGAAAACAATTCACAGGATGGTCTAAAATGTCTATAAATCATATATCTGATAAGAGATTAATATCCAGAATATATAAAGAATTCCAAAAGCAATATAAAAAACAGGGGCTTCCCTAGTGGTTCAGTAGTAAAGAATCCAACTGCCAATGCATGAGATACAGGTTAGATCCCTAAGCCAGGAGAATCCCACATGCCTTGAAGCAGCTAAGCCCGTGTACCACAACTATTGAACCTGTGCTCTATATCATGGGAGCTACAACTACTGAGGCCTCCTCCTTATAGAGTCTATGTTCTGCAACAAGAGAAGCCACCGTCATGAGAGGCCCAAACAATGAAACTAGAGCGTAACCCCAACACTGCAACTAGAAAAAAGCCCAAGCAGCAACAAAGACCCAGAACAGCCAAAAATTAATTTTTAAAAAACCTGATTAAAAAATGGGCAAAGGTCATGAATAGACATTTCTCCAAAAATATTATACAGATGGCCAATGAACACAAGAAAAGATGTTCATATAACCAATCATTCAGTTCAGTTCAGTTCAGTCGCTCAGTCGTGTCCAACTCTTTGCGATCCCATAGACTGCAGCACGCCAGGCTTCCCTGTCCATCACCAACTCCTGGAGTTTACTCAAACTCATGTCCATTGAGTCGGTGATGCCATCCAACCATCTCATCCTCTGTTGTCCCCTTCTCCTCCAGCCTTCAATCTTTCCCAGCATCAGGGTCTTTTCAAATGAGTCAGTTCTTTGTGTCAGGTGGCCAAAGTATTGGAGTTTCAGCTTCAGCATCAGTCCTTCCAATGAATACTCAGGACTGATTTCCTTTAGGGTGGACTGGTTGGAACTCCTTGCAGTCCAAGGGACTCTCAAGAATCTTCTCCAACACCACAGTTTGAAAACATCAATTCTTCAGCGCTCAGCTTTCTTTATAGTCCAACTCTCACATCCATACATGACTACTGGAAAAACTATACCTTTGACTAGACAATTTGTTGGCAAAGTAATGTCTCTGCTTTTTAATATGCTGTCTAGGTTGGTCATAACTTTTCTTCCAAGGAGCAAATGTCTTTTAATTTCATGGCTGCAGTCACCATCTGCAGTGATTTTGGAGCCTCCCCAAATAAAGTATGACACTGTTTCCACTGTTTCCCCATCTACTTGCCATGAAGTGATGGGACCAGATGCCATGATCTTCATTTTCTGAATGTTGAGTTTTAAGTCAACTTTTTCACTCTCCACTTTCATCAAGAGGCTCTTTAGTTCTTCTTCACTTTCTGCCATAGGGTGGTGTCATCTTCATAGCTGAGGTTATTGATATTTCTCCCAGCAATCTTGATTCCAGCTTGTGCTTCAGCCCAGCATTTCTCATGATGTACTCTGCATATAAGTTAAATAAGCAGGGTGACAATATACAGCCTTGACGTACTCCTTTCCCTATTTGGAACCAGTCTGTTGTTCCATGTCCAGTTCTCACTGTTGATTCCTGAGCTGCATACAGATTTCCCAAGAAACAGGTCAGGTGGTCTGGCATTCCATCTCTTTAAGAAGTTTCCAATTTGTTGGGATCCACACAAAGACTTTGGCATAGTCAATAAGTCAAAAACATCTAGAAGTAGATGTTTTTCTGGTACTCTCTTGCTTTGGTATTGCTTGCTATCCCCAATACCAAGAACAGTGCCTGGTTCATGGTAAGCACTCTGTATGCACTTGTGATAAATGCATATATTACTTCTATTTAGAGTTCAAGAACGCTCAGGAAGGGACTTCCCTGGCAGTCCAGTGGTTAAGATCTTGAGCTTCTACAGTGGGGGGCTGAGTTTGATTCCTGGTTGGGGATCTAAGATCCCACATGTCCTGTGGTGCAGCCAAGAAAAAAAAAAATTTTTTTTTTAAGTCCCATCAAGCATATCCAGAATACATCACTCACTCAGCCTTGTTCCAGCACAGTCGCCTTCCTGACTCTTTCCTACTTTCAAACTTGTTTCCCTGGTGAGGTGGGTAGGTTCTAAGCTGCCTGCAGTGACTGCTACCTCCTGAAAAATCTGGAAGGAGGAATTCCCCTTGTTAGACAAGCGTATACTCTTTGGTTCTGTCTTATCATAAGAAAGATTTGGAGTGACGGACATTAAAGCCCTTGGCGTGTCACAGCTCTCAGGTCTTGGACAGACTGTGTTATAGCTCTCAGGTCTCAAACGGACTGTGTTATAGCTCTTAGACAAATCAGCGTTACAGCTCCATGTTACAGCTCTATTTTATTTAGATAATAGCAGGAAAATCCATTCTTGAGGCGTGAGGGCATGTCAACCCAAAGACGCAAAGAGGAGTGCCCCAGTGTGTGGGAGACAGAAAGAGGGAGCGCGCTTTGGCTCCTCTTTTTATATGTTTTTTCCTCCTTCCCTGGGCCGGCCCTATGTAAACTGGGTTAGCCAGGAGTGTTGTTTCTTCTACCTGAAGTCCTCACTCCAGTACTCGGACCTTCTTTTGACCGTCCTTTGTTCTATTTTCATGAGCTTTTCCCTCCCTTGTCTTTTAGCCACCGCCATTTTGGACTCCTGTTTCTGTTCTAACTACCTAACACCCTTATGTAATTTCCTCCTCTTGAATGTGACTGGGAACTGTGACTTGCATCAAACCAATAAAATAACAGCAAAGGATGTCACATACATGATAATAAAGTGTAACTTTTGTATTGGTGAATGTGTGCTAAGTCGCTTCAGTCATGTCCAACTCTTTGCAACCCCATGGATTGTAGCCCACCAGGCTCCTCTGTTCATGGGGATTCTCCAGGCAAGAATACTGGAGTTGCCATGCCTTCTTCCTGATCCAGGGATTGAACTTCCTTCTGACCCGGGGATCCTCCCAACCCAGGGATTGAACCCTGATAGTGAGAAGGTAACAGGCAGGAAGGCCAGGGGTCTACAAATGAAGGAAATAGGCTGCAAGTGTCAGACACTTTTTATCTCTCTCTTAAGCAGCAGGAGGAAACAAACTAGTGATATATATATCACATATATATCTTAAAATATATATATTTTAAGAGACACCTCCTTTTAAATTTGTATGGAGAAGGAAAAAATATGTATGTATATATATATACACCATTATATACATATTTTTAATATATCACTATATATTTATACATTTTTCTCCCCTTTTCTATACTAATTTAAAAGGAGGTTTCTCTTAAAATACTGTGTTGCCATAATGACACCTGGTTCCACCTGAAGTTAACTATTCCCAAGCCTTGAGTTAACCAATGCATTTTTCTTATGGAAATATTTGTCTTAAGCTATGTTAATATACTCCAGGTGTTTCTTGACTTCCTACTTTTGCATTCCAGTCCCCTATAATGAAAAGGACATCTTTTTTGGGTGTTAGTTCTAAAGATCTTGTAGGTCTTCATAAAACCGTTCAACTTCAGCTTCTTCAGCATTACTGGTTGGGGCATAGATTTGGATAATTGTGATATTGAATGGTTTGCCTTGGAGACGAACAGAGATCATTCTGTCGTTTTTGAGATTGCATCCAAGTACTGCATTTCGGACTCTTTTGTTGACCATGATGGCTACTCCATTTCTCCTGAGGGATTCCTGCCCGCAGTAGTAGATATAATAGTCATCTGAGTTAAATTCACCCATTCCAGTCCATTTTAGTTCGCTGATTCCTAGAATGTCGACGTTCACCCTTGCCATCTCTTGTTTGACCACTTCCAATTTGCCTTGATTCATGGACCTGACATTCCAGGTTCCTATGCAATACTGCTCTTTACAGCATCGGATCTTGCTTCTATCACCAGTCACATCCATAACTGGGTATTGTTTTTGCTTTGGCTCTATCCCTTCATTCTGTCTGGAGTTATTTCGCCACTGATCTCCAGTAGCATATTGGGCACCTACCAACCTGGGGAGTTTCTCTTTTGGTATCCTATCATTTTGCCTTTTCGTACTGTTCATGGGGTTCTCGAGGCAAGAATACTGAAGTGGCTTGCCATTCCCTTCTTCAGTGGACCACATTTTGTCAGACCTCTCCACCATGACCCACCCATATTGAGTTGCCCCGCAGGCATGGCTTGGTTCTAATCATTAGCTGTTTGAATTTGCTCTTTGGAACTCAGGGAAAGCCAGATATGAAGCTGAGGGCATGGAGGGGCTTGCCTTTGGAAGGGCTCTGCAGAGTCCTGCTTGGTTTCAGTCTGATTTCTAAGTCAGACCCAGACTGGAAAAAGAAATAATCAAAGTTTAAAAGCTCATAATGCAGAAAGTGTGGAGTTAGGAACTGAGAGGGACTTACATACCAAGTTCAGAGGCAGCGAGAAAGCAGTGAGCTGAAGGACTCAACAAATATCTTCACCGCATTGTCAATACCTAGACACTATGGGTGGGGAGCTTCTTTTAGTCCCCTCTTCTGACATCAGCACTGCTATAAGATAAACTGAAGCATATTAAAAATTTTAAGCGTCTATTTGAGAAAGTATTTAAATCAAGCAGGGCCAAACCAGAAGTGGCTAGGAGTGCTCCACTGACCAGAGCTGGGGAGAGGCTTTCATAGAGAAAAGGTGGAAACAAAGTAAGGAGTTTATTGATTGACTCTAACTTAAAGCCTGTTGACGATTTGTGATCTGTTGTCCTTAGCATTTTGATCTTGTAAACTTGGGGCAAATACAGGCTTAGATTTTGGTTTGCTTATGTAGCACACCATAGCATTTAGGTCACCTTGGCCTAATGGTCTTGTTAAATGAATTTAATAGCAGGCATGGTTCCAAATGCTGTAGGCATTCTTTATTGTCTCTTCTCCATTTACAAGAACAACCCCTCTCCCCATCTTTATAATCTGTCTTCCTTTAGTCACATATCTTTCTTGTCATTTCATTTTGCTTTGCTTTGTTTTTGTCCCTTTTTGGGTCAAGATTGGTTTGTTCTATGGAAATGGCTAGTGCCTGATTTCCCACACTTTAGAGCTCTGGGGTGAGTTAAATCTACAGATATTTCGAGTGGTGACAAAACCCATAGGTACATTTGTTTGAGAACTGACTAAACTGAGTGATGCCAGCTTAAAGGGAATCCTAGAAATTTGCTTTCATGTAGATCAGACATTTGAACCCAGTGAAGAACAGTTCCCACTTTTTCTAGCTCTTACAAATCCTGTAGGGCTCAAATTTCACTTGTGCAATCAGAACAATTTTTTGCTCTCATCTGCTGTGACTAGGGGTGGGGGAGTGGAAGTCAGTTGTTCAAAGGGAGGCTTTCTTTGTTCATCCTGACTCTCAAATCTGTTTTATAGGAAATTTTCCATAGGGATTCTAGAAAGAGAAACAAATGGCTTAGGCAGAGAGCAACATTTGCTCTATTAAACATTCCAGTGGCTGGGTATGTGGCCAGCAGGGCAGCCAAACCTAAGGAATTTCAAGGAGCATAGCTCTTTTTAAAATTGGAGCCCTATGTCTGGACACAATGCTAATTGTTTGGCATTAGCCACTTGATATACAGTCCTATGGGGACATCAGTGTTTTCTTTTGACAAATTCAGGCTAACTTCTAACATTTATTCAAGAAGCTTACCACTAGAAAAAATTGTGTAACAGAGCTTGAGAAAGTGATCATGGGCAACAGTCTCTCCTTTCACTATATATTGTGTCTTCTTCCTTGCTTTTGTAGTTATCAGATGCTAAATACTTGAATTTTCTTGGGTTTTCTTTTTCTAGGAAGGGCAGAGTATAACCAGGGAAAGCATGTATATATCAGAACACTGTAGTCTAAACAGCTGGCATGGGAAATAGGCATGGACATGGAGGCTGCTGGTAACTTGAACAAAGCCCAGACATGCCTGAGGTTAACTTAATTTAAAGTTGATTCCTTTAGAATCAACAGAACCTGGAAAACAACCAAAATGTGAAATCTTTGTTTGGAAAGTTTTGCAGGCTAGCCAGATCTAAGTAAAGCTTTTCCATCAGGATTTCAAAACAAAACATTGAAAAGAACAGAGGATGCCTCTATCTTTCGTTGCTACTGGCCGATTTTGAGTTCAACGACAGGACTAGTGTGTTGCATGTGGAAAATATGCAATCAGTTTCTTTGAGCAGTTTGAGAATCTGTCCCATCCTGAACATATAACCCTGCAAGGTAGAATTTATTTCCATTGCCTAAGACAAAAGTTAGTTAGTTAATATCTCATGTTTTCATTGTGCTTCAGTAGTTGCAGAACTTACTGTAAGTTTGGACAATGTCAAGTTGACACAGGAAGCTTGACTTAGAAATGCCATTCTGAATGTGTGCCTATGCTCCTACCATGCCTAGATGCCATCCCTGGCTCAACCACCAAAAAATGTTCTCAGTGTCTTCCTTTGTGCAATGGTAATACTAAAAATACTGATTTAAAAAAGTCAAGTGAAAAACCATATGTAAATGTAAATTACGAAGGTTCCAGGACTCTGTAGTGTCTGTGCACTAAACACTATCGTCTTCCACACATGAATTCATCTATTCAGTCATCAAACAATATTTATGGACCCAGAATACACATGGTAGGCACTCAATTTGTTGAGTGAAAGAATGTTTTGTGACCAAACATCATCATGTTCCTTTATAGCAGGGGTTGACAAACTATGGCCCAAGGCCTCTTTTGCCAAATGAAGTTTTATTGGAATACAGCTACACTCAGTGTTAGTATAGAAGAGGTGAGTGGTTGTGACAGAGACCATCTGGCCTGCAAAGTCCCATATATTTACTAGGTGGCCTTTTACAGAGAACATGTCCTGATTACTGCTCTACTGCTAAACTTTTCTACCTTCCCCTAAATAGTGTATCCAAGAATATTCCTGGAGCTCTATTTCTCAAAGTATGTTCCAGGGAACACTAATTCAGTGAACTGTTCCTCGTTTAGGAAGCTCAGAAAATAGAAATTTATAATGTGTATTGTTAAGTCTGATAACTGAAAAAACCTATATAGTTTTGATTCACTATTTTAAAATTCATTTGACCTTATCAATCTTTTTTCTCACCAATTAATATTTTATAGAAGGAAGTCACCACATAAAACTCTAGGAAATGTTGATGGACAGAATTCATTTTGCATGGTAATTGTAGTAAATTGCAAGTGACTGCTCAGTGCATTGCATTGAGAAGGGTCATAAGGTACTGCTAAGGCACAGTAGGGAAGAATACAGCAATTAATTACCTAGATCAGCTATGGTGTGTATGCTGAACATTTGCTGATATTTGTTTACACTTTACAGAAACTATACTTATGATCTTTACAGTTTCTATACTGGTTCCAATTGCATGAGATGGGACTTCAAGGATGCTTTTTTTGTGTAACTTATAACTTAGCTATGAAGAAATTTCATGAGGAATTATGGTGTTATCTTCTAAGAGAACTGCTTATAAGATGAAATTTGAACCAGTCCATCCTAAAGGAGATCAGTCCTGGGTGTTTGTTGGAAGGACTGATGCTGAAGCTGAAATTCCAATACTTTGGCCACCTCATGGGAAGAGTTGACTCATTGGAAAAGACTCTGATGCTGGGAGGGATTGCAGGCAGAAGGGGACCACAGAGGATTAGATGGCTGGATGGCATCACGGACTTGATGGACATGAGTTTGAGTGAACTCCGGGAGTTGGTGATAGACAGGGAGGCCTGGCGTGCTGTGATTCATGAGGTCACAAAGAGTCGGACACGACTGAGCAGCTGAACTGAACTGAACTGATAGATGCAAACTTGATTATATATTATTCTGCTTCTGATTTTCCCATTTCACTTGTGTCACCATTTGTAGTTGTTCTCTAGTCCTCATATTATGTTCTTTTTCCATCTTTATTCTCTTTGCTTTCAGATTTTAAAGTTCCTATTGACATATGCTCAGGCTTAGAGGTTTTTTTCCTCAGACATGTCCAGTCAACTAATGAGCTTTTGAAGGCATTTTCCATTTCTGTTACAGTGTTTCTGATTGCATTCATTTTTGATTCTTTCTTATAATTTGCATCTCTCTGATTATGTTACACATTTATTCTTGCATGTTGTCAATTTTTTCTATTAGACTTCTTGGCATATTGATCATGATATTTTAAATTCCCTGTCTCATGATAATGGGTCTGTAATAGGTCTCATTCCTGCCATATCTGAGTCTGGTTCTGATGCTTGTTCTATCTCTTCAAACTAATTTTTGCCATTTAGTACGCCTTGTGCTTTGTTGTTGCTGAAAGTCAATCATGATGTATTGGGTAAAAGGAATTCCGGCTAATAGGGCTTTAGTGATGTAGTGGTGAAGTGCTGGGGGAAGGGGAAGTGTTTTATAGTCCCATGATTAAGTCTCAGACAATCATGATGGTGTGATCACTCACCTAGAGCCAGACATCCTGGAATGCGAAGTCAAGTGGGCTTAGGAAACATCACTATGAATAAAACTAGTGGAGGTGATGGAATTCCAGTTGAGCTATTTCAAATCCTGAAAGATGATGCTGTGAAAGTGCTGCACTCAATATGCCAGCAAATTTGGAAAACTCAGCACTGGCCACAGGACTGGAAAAGATCAGTTTTCATTCCAGTCCCAAGAAAGGCAATGCCAAAGAATGCTCAAACTACCACACAATTAACTTATCTCACACACTATCAAAGTAATGCTCAAAATTCTCCAAGCCAGGCTTCAACAGTACGTGAACCATGAACTTCCAGATGTTCAAGATAGATTTAGAAAAGGCAGAGGAATCAGAGATCAAATTGCCAACATCTGTTGGATCATGGAAAAAGCAAGAGAGTTCCAGAAAAACATCTACTTCTGCTTCATTGACTATGCCAAAGCCTTTGACTGTGAGGATCACAGCAAACTATAGAAAATTCTTAAAGAGATGGGAATACCAGACCACCTGACATGCCTCCCAAGAAATCTGTATGCAGGTCAGGAAGCAACAGTTCGAACTGGACATGGAACAACAGACTGGTTCCAGATTGGGAAAGGAGTACGTCAAGGCTGTATATTGTCACCCTGTGTATTTAACTTATATGCAGAGTACATCATGAGAAATGCTGGGCTGGATGAAGCACCAGCTGGAATCAAAATTTCTGGGAGAAATATCAGTAAACTCGATATGCAGATGACACCACCCTTATGGCAGAAAGAAAAGAAAAACTAAAGAGTCTCTTGATGAAAGTGAAAGAGGAGAGTGAAAAAGCTGATTTAAAACTCAACATTCAGTAAACTAAGATCATGGCATCTGGTCCCATCACTTCATGGCAAATAGATGGGGAAACAATGGAAACAGTGACAGACTTTATTCTTTTGGACTCCAAAATCAGTGTAGATGGTGACTGTAGCCATGAAATTAAAAGATGCTTGCTCTTTGGAAGAAAAGTTATGACCAACCTAGACAGCATATTGAAAAGCAGAGACATTACTTTGCCAACAAAGGTCCATCTAGTCAAAGCTATGGTTTTTCTAGTAGTCACCTATGGATGTGAGAGCTGGACCATAAAGAAGGCTGAGTACCAAAGAATTGATGCTTTTGAACTGTGGTACTGGAAAAGACTCTTGAGAGTCCCTTGGACTGCAAGGAGATCCAACCAGTCCATTCTAAAGGAAATCGGTCCTAAATATTCATTGAAAGGACTGATGCTGAAGCTCCAATACTTTGGCCACCTTATACAAAAACCGACTCATTGGAAAAGACTGTCCCATCACTTCATGGCAAATAGATGGGGAAACAATGGAAACAGTGACAGACTTTATTCTTTTGGACTCCAAAATCAGTGTAGATGGTGACTGTAGCCATGAAATTAAAAGATGCTTGCTCTTTGGAAGAAAAGTTATGACCAACCTAGACAGCATATTGAAAAGCAGAGACATTACTTTGCCAACAAAGGTCCATCTAGTCAAAGCTATGGTTTTTCTAGTAGTCACCTATGGATGTGAGAGCTGGACCATAAAGAAGGCTGAGTACCAAAGAATTGATGCTTTTGAACTGTGGTACTGGAAAAGACTCTTGAGAGTCCCTTGGACTGCAAGGAGATCCAACCAGTCCATTCTAAAGGAAATCGGTCCTAAATATTCATTGAAAGGACTGATGCTGAAGCTCCAATACTTTGGCCACCTTATACAAAAACCGACTCATTGGAAAAGACCCTGATGCTGGGAAAGACTGAAGGAGGGAGGAGAAGGGGATGACAGAGGATGAGATGGTTGGATGGGATCACTGAATCAATGGAGATAAGTTTGAGTATACTCTGGGAGCTGGTGATAGACAGGGAGGCCTGGATTGCTGCAGTCCATGGGGTTGCAAAGAGTCAGACATGACTGAGCGACTGAACAGTACTGAATTGATCAAGTCTCAGTCTTTTAGTGAGTCTGTGTCTCTGGGCTGTGAACTTCACAAGCGTTTCTCAGTCCCAAGCTCTATACCATGGGTGGGACAGGATGGCCAGAGTAGGCTGGAGTTGAGTATTCCCTTCTCCCAACGTGTTAGACTCTGATTAAGTTAGGCTTTCATCAAATAGTATCCTTTAAGGGCTGACCTTGTTAAGAAAAAAATTCTCTAGGATATTTCAGAATGATTCCTTTTCCCTTTCCTGGAAGCATGAGACAATTTCCCCCCTAAATTCAGTGTGAGAACCTGGTAGGTAGAACTCACAAAAGCATCAGGGCCTCATGATGACTGGGTCCTCTGGGAGGTTTAACTTTCAGACTTGTCCACAGTGAACCTCCAGCAGTTTTCCAGGTACAGCTTAGGATTTCCTCCTGTGCTCTTGGTTCCTGTGGAGGGTTTTGCTCTGGTAAGTTGTGATTCTTTGTATCCACCTGTCTGTCTCTCCAATCTGGGGGCAGCAGTTTGGCCTATGACCTCACTTCTCTGATAAATATGAGAATTGTGGATTTTCACTTTGTTTAGCATTTTACTCGTTGTTAGGATGGTAAGGGAACTTTCAAACATCGCCTGCTGGGCCACAGACTGACAGTTGCCTCATTCTGTACACTTGCCTGCATCCTAAAAGGATTCCTTGTCAGACCTTGTGTGTCAAGAAGCCATTATAAATTTACTTTTTTAAGTTCCACTTTTGCTTGAAACATACAGCAATTTTAAAAAAGAGAAAATGAAAGTAATAGATAGACTAATAAAAAAGGATAACATTTCCCTATACTAGAATCACAACAGAACAGCAAAGCTATACTTGGATTGGATTTTGCTGCAGTATGTTTGAAAGCAGGCAGAAGCTTCTTAAAATGAGGCCCTTGAATAGGGTTTTCCTGGTTAAGAAAGGAGGCTGGAGAGCTCCTTGGGGCTGTCACTTCTATGAAGTTAGTGCCTGGGAAAAACAGATTCTGTACATACTCACAATGTGATAACTAGGCGAGGCCTACATGGTAGCAAATCTTCAATATCTGCAATACCATTAGGGACATAGGGGAAAGAGAGGCAGTTGCAGGGTGCCTCTAGACCTGGGACACTGGCTGGAAAGGAAGGGGAAAAAAAGACATTTTACCAAAATGAGCTTGAACTACAAACTCTAAAACATATGAAGAAATCTAGTCTTAAAAGGACAACCAATAATTTGAGACAAATTCATTTTAAGTACAATTAAAAATAATAGATTATGAAAAAAAGTCTTTAGATACATGTATTTAGGATCCTCAGAGTGTAAATAAAGGAAAAACTTTCATAAAAATAAGAAACAAAAACAGGCAGAAATGAAAGAAAAAGATACATATGAATTATAAATCTTGTACATGACCAATATAAGCAGTGGAATAAGACACACGGTATATTCTAAACTGATATGGTTGAAGGAAATGATAGTGCTCTGGATGGTTATACTAGAGATTCCACAAGAATGCAGCACAAAGAGAGTAAGATAAAAAAAATGTGGAAAAGGAGGGAAGAGACTTTTGAAGGTACAGATTGAAAGGCCTCAGCATATATCCGAGAAGAAGTTCAAAAGAAAAAAAGGATGGTGAAAAATTACTCAACGAGTGACTGAAGAATTTCAGAGTTAAAGAAATTCACAAATCTTCATATTTTAAAGAACATGAAGAACAATGAAAAAAAAAATAGAAGTAAGTGCACATGTAGATGCAAGGTGGTGCCATTGCAGACTCCAAGCATAAAGAGAAGTCTTCAAAGCCACAAGAGAAAAAAACAGAATTCCTGTTAATGAATACCTATAGATGAATAACAAACTTTTCATCTGCAGCAGATGCCAGATTACAACAGATATTTTCAAGGTGCTGATAGCAGATAACTGCAAACATTGAATTCTAAATCCAGATAAACTATAACTCAAAAATTAAGACCTTATAAAGACAGTTTCAAACATTATAAAAATTTACCACTTAAAACCCTCAATGAGAGAACCATGAACACATATCCAAGGATCAAGATGCAAAAGAAGAGAAACGCATGTTCTTAGAATACTGCTGTGTTTAATTAACCATTGACATTGTTGATACACACATACACACCCACACTTCTAGATAAGAATACCGAGTGGAAGCAGAAGTGGTAGTCAATGTCTTCTCATTATGTAGGAAAAGAAGACTTTGGTTATTTAGGAGTTGGATAGAGATGGTAAATAATTCTAGCTCAGTGTTTCTCAAACTTTGGTATCTGTCAAAATCACTTGGTGCGCATAAGTTGTGGGTCCCATCCCCAGAGTTTATGATTCATTAAGTCTGTGTTGGAACCTGAGAATTTGCATCCCTAGTAATTACCAAGTGATGCTGATGCTACTGGCCTGGGGTCCACACCTTGAGAACCAATCCTCCAGACTTAATTAGAAAAATATTGTCACTGACTCTGTAGATAAAAAAAATTGAGTGACTGATAATAGAATAGAAACTATGTATAACACAAGTTGAAATGATATAACTAAGCCCATAGACATAAAGACAGTCTTCACAACACATAAAACTGAAAACGACTTTATGTCCAGACTATATTAAGAATTTTTGAAACATCTAAAAAAAAAGACAAAATCTTAGAACATTTGCAAAGCATATGAAGGCATTCACAGAAAAGGAAACCAGCACTGCTAAGTAAGCAAATGAAAACTGCTTAGTCTCACTACTAACCAGGAAATACAAATTAACACAGGATTTGTATCCAACAGATAGGTGAAAACTTAAAAGTCTGATGATTCTAAGTATGAGTAGGGAAAGTAAAGAAAGAGAACTGAAATCTGACATACAGGTGGTGAGAGAGTGAATTGTTGCAATCCTCAGAGAACAATTTGACTATATTTTGTAAGGGTTATAATCCTCATTGGGCTTCCCTGGTGGCTCAGAGGTTAAGTCA
>SJXQ01009055.1:0-15249 GCA_006408695.1 Aepyceros melampus
CAGGAAGCAGGTCAGGCGGTCTGGTATTCTTATCTCTTTCAGAATTTTAGATAAAACCAACTGTATAAGATCCTATTGTGTCCATAAAGTTTAGTGTAAGTACTTGGGGAAGGAGGATTTAGACTTTGTCCTAAAGATGCAAGCCAAAACTATAAGGCTCATAAGAAGCCAATCCCACCAAACTGGGCAATATCTGGAATCAGTCTTTGAAGAGTCTCCCAGAAGTTTCTCTGTGGGGATTTCCTGGTTATGGTTCAGACTAGGTGCTTTCACTGCAGAGACCTGGGCTTAATCCCTGGTTGGAGAACTAAGAGCGTGTAAGTTGCAGGGTGTGACTAAAACAACAACAGTTCCTCTGTGGAGAACATGCCCTTCATGAATGATGTGAAAGATATATATTAAGTAGAATTTAAGGACTCAAATTCTGTTTCTAGGCAGAAATGTTAATGTTATGTAAATAACAAGTTCTTCCACTTTAATATTAACTGTTAATGAAATAAAAGAGTACAAGACTTGGGAAAATAAGTTAGATATGAGTAAAGACAAAGATCAGATCTGAAGAGTATTGGACAATAATAGCTAACATCACACTCATAAGCAAAGTAGATTTGGCAGGTCTGGCTGCTTGAGTACATTATTCATTCATCTTTTATCACTCAACATATGCCCTCTTGAAAGTTTCATTTTAGACAAAATAATGAGGCTATTCTATGTTTAATACACATGTAATACATTGCTTTGTTAGAATTTCTTCAAAAACTCTGAATTAAGGAATAATCTGAAGAAAAACAACAGTGTATGAGAAGTAAAGTTTTGAATTAAGTATCTAAAATGCCAGGCACTAAACATAAAAAGAAATCAGAAAATAGGTTTCCATTCTTGGCCCGACTAAGTTACTAGCTTGTGCTATAAAAAGTCAAAATATCTAACTTTAGAGTCATTTATATCTATATACTTTTCACATAGATTTGACTGCACATTGATTTATTTCAGTGTTTAATTTAATGCATTTATGTCAAAATATCTACTGAATGAATGAATAATGAATGTGTTCCTTTCCCTCTTCATGAGTTGACATACTTTCTCAATGAAGGGCCAGATAATAAGCATTTTAAGATTTATGGGTCATGTAAGTTCTCATTGCATAGTACTCTTTGTTTAGAAACTAAAATACAAAATATAGAAATGTAGGAAAAATTCTTAGCTTGAGGGCCATGCCAAAACAGGCAATAGGTAAGATGTAGCCTCAGACCTTTAGGTTGAGGATTACTTCACTATACATTAAATGGAACTTAATTTTATTTTTAAGATCCCTTCTAGTTTTCTTTTTTTTTTTTTCCCCTTCTAGTTTTCTGAGTTTCCTTTCAGTTGTATATCAGAACTTGTCTTTATTAATTCAATAGATGAAGTTGGCAAACTTGGCAATAAGACCTTCATTTGCATATTTGTGTATATGCCCATGCATGTGTGTATGTGTGTATATGTTTTTGATGAGCTTTTTTTATAAGCATACTTCTTTTTAAATTAAAAGAAGACATTGTATTTAGACTTCCAAGATTAAATATGACATGCCAGTTAAATCTGAGATTCAGCTTAAAATGTTTTTTTCACATATAAGCAAATCACACACAATATTTGAGACACGCTTATTCAGACATTTGGGCTTCCCTGGTGGCTCAGCTGGTGAAGAATTCACCTGAAATGTGTGAGACCTGTGTTTGATCCCTGGATTGGGAAGATCCCCTGGAGAAGGGAATGGGTACCCACTCCTGTATTCTGCCCGGAGAATTCCATGGACTGTATAGTCTGTGGGGTCTCAAAAAGTTGGACACGACTGAGTGACTTTCACTTTCATTTTGTTTATTTTCACTTTCATGATGTTTATTTTTTATTTACATGGAACCTTGTGGTTTTATTTGCTAACTTTCACAACTCTACCTGTATTATTTGGAAATTTTGTGAGGAAGAGTGAAAAACTGGTAAATAAGTTGGTCATATACAAAAAGTCCCATTACATAATAGAAAATATCTTTCTATTTTTTATATAGTTTTATGGTTTATTTGCTTATTCTTAAAGTAACTATTTTATAGATAACAACCATTTATTTTATAAATAAGCTTATCATTGTATGGCTACATCATTCATTAATCTGCATTGTCCTTACTATTTAAAAAATATTTATATATTTGGCTGCATGTGGTCTTAGTTGAGGCATGTAGGATCTCTGTTGTGTCATGTGACATGTGTCATCTCATGATGTCATAATATCTCTTTTATTGCCTTTCAGGCTCAGTTGTTGTGGAGCACGGGTTTAGTTGCCCCAGTGTATGTGGGATCTTAGTTCCCAGACTAGGGATTGAACCCATGTTCCCCGCATTGCAAGGCAAATTTTTAACCACTAGATAACCAGAGAAGTCCTTGTCTTTGCTATTATAATATTAATTATATGTGCAGGTACTAGGGTATATGCTTTATGAATTTTCTGTTTAATATACATGAAATTCCCCATCTATCGATGAAACTAAATATCAGAAAATTAAAAACAAAATATCAATAAAAGTAAGAGAAAATTTCTTCAAAGATCATATAATTATGGATGGAACTGGTATTTCTTCTCAATCTTTTTTAAATTACATCAGGACCTGGTTTGATGGTCAGTTATGAAACAAAGCTTTCTATTACTGTTCTTTGTCCTTTTAGGAATAATTTCTCTTAGCAACATTCTTAGATTGTTATTTTTTTCTCTGATGATACTTATAGTTTTTCTATAGTTTTGAAGGAAAGCAGTGAATCTTATTTATATATATATAATCTGAATACTATTTAGCATAGTCTTTTAAAAGTATATTTGGTAAATAATTTATTGACATAAAATAATCAGCAATTATAAATTAATATTTAATAATATAATTTCCTAGTGTACAAGTTGAATAATGCAGAGTGTGACTTTTTTATATTAAAATATTTTATTTTGAACCTAAATTTATAGCAAGATACTAAAAACTCCAAAGGAAGTCACTCCAAACAGACATAAGATCTGAAAAATTAGTGGAATGACAAAAGTGAATAGTCCTGCTCTCCTGAAGAGCATATCTTTCTGGGTAAGATATATAGATAGATATAATATTTCCAGTGGTGATAAATGAAATAAAGAAATATAAAACAAAGTGAGAGGATAAAAAGTTATTGTAAGGGATGTGATATTTTATATAAGAATGTTTTTTTAAAGAAGGCACTGCTAAGGTTATATGTGAACAGAGCTTTGAGGAAAACAGGAAAGCAGCCATTCAACTATTTAAGACAATAGCATTCTAGGCAGCAGGAATATTCTAGGCAGCAGAAACTGAGCAGACATGTGCTTGAGATATTCAAGGAAGTCTCATGAAACTAATGGCACACTTGCAGCAAAGTGACACCCATCATCTTCTTAAAACTCTCATTCTGCTGCTGCTGTTGCTTGAAGGGCAAGAGCAAAAGCATAGAGAATTGCTAGGAAACTATTGCTAAGTTCAGGCAGGACATGATATTGCCTTGGACTATAGAGGTAGAGTGGAAGAAGTTGGGTTCTAGATATATTTCAGAAGAATTGTACTCATAATTTGCTGATGGCTTAGATATGGAATACTAGAGAAAGAGGGATATCAAAAAGGATACTAAGTGAATTAGTCTTATTATCTAGAAAAATGTGGTTGTCATTCAGTGATAATGGAAAGACTAAAGAAGAAACAAGTTTAGGGGTGGGAAAATTTAGACTTATTAAATTTGAAATATTAACTGGTAATCTAGGTAAAATAAAGATTTCCTTAAAGATCAAAGAAAGTTAAAACTCATTTGCTTATGACTTCCTTACAAAACTGAGAAGCTAAGTTGGATAAATGAATTTGTGTCTTAGATAAGAGATTGAAGTTAGAAAATAAAACCATCACACAATAATTATAGATGATGTTCAAAGTCAAGGTCACCTGGGCAATGAGCACAGAGGAATGCAGAGATGGACAGAATGCTTAGACACTCTAATTTTACAATCTATGAAACCAAATATAATCCAACAAAAGAGAATAAGGAGTTAGTAAATTAGGAAAGAACCAGAGTATGATATTCCAGAAACTAATTTAAAAAGTGTTTTGAATGATCATGATCAATGCTGTCAAATTCTGCTGCTAGTGTGTGTGTTAGTTGCTTCAGTCATGTCCAACTCTTTGCAACTGCATGAACTGTAGCTTTCCAGGCTCCTTTGTCCATGAAATTCTCCAGGCAAGAATACTGGAATGGGTTGCTAGTTCCTTCTCCAGGGAATCTTCTTGACCCAGGGATCAAACTGAGGTCTCCTGCTTTGCAGATAGATTCTTTGCCATCTAGCCATTACTCATTCCCCTGCTAGGGTGAGTAGGATAAGGATAGAAAAGTGATAATTGGACTGTAAACTTAGAGGTAGGCCAGCAGTTTTGTGGATAATTGGGTATTTTCATTAAAAATTGAGAAGGAGGGGCGGGGGTTAAGTAGTCAAAGAGTACATTTGTTTGTCCCCTGGTGTCACTGAGAGAAAACTCACAGATGCAGGAGAAGAAGCAAATATACAGATCCTATCATGCACATTCATTCTAAGGTAACTGTCAAATACCCAGCAAGAATGAAGATAAAAGTACAAGTGAGGAAGCTTGGCTTTGGGAATCTTATGCTGATTTGAATAACCACTAGCTCTTCTTCTGGTGTGAACAAGGGCAGGACACAACAGAATACATTTTGGCAGAAACTTGGCCGCAACCCAATCTTGCTAACTCAGCTTGAATAGCTGGGAGCAGTTCCAGCTCTTTCCCTGGGGTGATCAGTGGGCTGGTTTCCAAGTTTTGAGCTTGTAGCTATATAAGATAAAACATTGGCAGTAAGATTCCCCACATAAGAATCCTTAGTTGGAAAAAGATCAGATTATTCTGACATGATCTGGTGACATCAGTTTCAGTTTAGGCTGTCCAGGATTGAATGCCTTATTCACTAAACTTTAGCTAGTTTCTGTAGCGTTTTGCAGAAAATTACTTTTTCCTTGCTGAGTGACCAGACTGGAGGAAATCAATCTAAAATAAAACAGGGCAAAACATTGTAAGGGGTTCAAGAAAGAAAGAAAAGATGGTAGGTAGAGTTAAAGAATACAGGTAGCACTCAACAATGTAAATATTAAGTTGTGATGTGGAAAAAAATAAACCTTGGTGGAAAAATCATGAATTTGGACAGCATCCACTATGATTAGTATCTTAAAACTGTTATGGATCATGAGCAAAAAATTGAATCTCTGATTATCAGTTTCCTTTAATTTCCCTACCCAGACATACAATGTGATATAATTCTTTATAATTGTGTACAATTTCAAGACCAAGTTAATATTAGACTTAAAAATAATGAAAATATCTCTGTAACTCCTATATTTTATTTTGCCTGATAGGTCCTATATAATAATGATAAGTTAATTGCTATTTAAGTAGTGATAAGAAGAAACAAAATAGTTCTATGATAGCACAATTTAAAAGAAGCAATAATAATGTAAGCCTATATATAAGACAAAAACTAGAAAGTACAATTATATTTTAAAGCCTAGAAAATAAGTTCCTTATAACATTTCTTGTTGTAAAACAATAATTTTAGTTTAAAATATAGCAAATATTAGGTAACATTCATAAATTTAACTACAAAAATTAGTTACTAGACTACAGTATATGATCTTTATTTAAAACACTGTAAGGCAAACAGGAAAGAAATATAGATTAGAAAGGAACAAACATATCTAAATCCTACTATGTTCCAGATTCTGTTACCTTCACTCCAGTCAGTCGCTCAGCTGAGTCTGACTCTTTGGGACCCCATGAACCGCAGCACGCCAAGCTTCTCTGTCCATCACCAACTCTCGTAGTTCACCCAAACCCATGTCCATTGAGTCGATGATACCATCCATCTCATCCTCTGTCATCCCCTTCTCCTCCTGCCTTCAATCTTTCTCAGCCTCAGGGTCCTTCCCAATGATTCAGCTCTTCACATCAGGTGGCCAAAGTATTGGAGTTTCAGTTTCAACATCAGTCCTTCCAATGAACACCCAGGACTGATTTTTTTTAGGATGAACTGGTAGAATCTCCTTGAGGTCTAAGGGACACTCAAGAGTCTTATTCAACACCACAGTTCAAAAGCATCAATTTTTTGGCTCTCAGATTTCTTTATGGTCCAACTCTCACATCCATACATGACCACTGGAAAAACTGTAGCCTTGACTAGACGGACCTTCTTGGCAAAGTAACGTCTCTGCTTTAAAATATGTTGTCAAGGTTAGTCATAACTTTCCTTCCAAGGAGTATGCATCTTTTAATTTCATGACTGCAGTCACCATCTGCAGTGATTTTGGAGCCCAAAAAAACAAAGTCTGACACTGTTTCCACTGTTTCTCAATCTATTTGTCATGAAGTGATGGGACCAGATGCCATTATCTTAGTTTTCTGAATGTTGAGCTTTAAACCAACTTTTTCACTCTCCTCTTTCACTTTCATCAAGAGNGGCCACCTCATGTGAAGAGTTGACTCATTGGAAAAGACCCTGATGCTGGGAGGGATTGGGGGCAGAAGGAGAAGGGGACAACAGAGGATGAGATGGCTGGATGGCATCACTGACTTGATGGGCGTGAGTCTGAGTGAACTCTGGGAGTTGGTGATTGACAGGGAGGCTGAGCGACTGTACTGAACAGAACAGAAAGGTGGTGTTACATAGTAAGCTATGATGTGATTATTTATACTTGCCTTGGCTGATTTAGAGGGATTTTGCCCCAGGTTTTCTATATGTGCATATGAATGATTTTGGCTAGTGGGTGGGAACAGAAAGGCAGTTGTGGCAAGTAGAATTTAAAATTCCAAACTCATATTTTATAAGTAGTTGGTCATAAATAACTTGGGACTCTATCCAGCTTTCCTTTACCATTTTAATGAGGTAAAAGAGAAGAGTCATCATATTAAATTATGTCCGATTTCTGGGAACAGGTGACAGAACAAATCATTTCAAACTTCCTCATTCTACATTCTAAGAATCCACTGAGAACTATAACTGTTGACCTTTATAGCACTGAGTTGTAGCCTGGGGAAAAAATAAGTGAACATTATATTTCACTGAGCATTTTCACCCTACCTAACATGATTCTTTCCAATCCCTACCCTTATCAAATATGCTTCTGAGAACATGGATAAATTCACTAAAGATAGTTTCCCAATATGGATATTCATGTTCATAAACATTCTAGAAAGGTAATTACTTTTGTCAATTGAGTTTGTATTTTGCTGGAATGTATAAAATGTAACAATAATTGTATATATATATATATATTTGAGTAAGATGTATATATAGATAGATAGATAGATATATACACATACAGATTTATTAATTTTGG
Source organism: Aepyceros melampus (assembly GCA_006408695.1). Taxonomy (NCBI): domain Eukaryota; kingdom Metazoa; phylum Chordata; class Mammalia; order Artiodactyla; family Bovidae; genus Aepyceros; species Aepyceros melampus. The sequence goes on from SJXQ01009055.1 coordinate 7,416, forward strand.
GCTGTATAGCTATATGTATCAGGCCAAAGAGAAATTAAACTTTTGATTAGAAAGTTACATTATTACAAGAGTTAAAATTTTATGGTTTCTTTAAAATTCTTGGGGTGTTTAAAATGAACCCACTGTTTTAGATGTCATGTTTCCTTAACTCCAAAATCAATGTTTTCTGCAGCTTGTTTCACACAAGATGCTTGATGAGAGAGTAGAGTTTCCATAGTAATTGGACAGTCTGTTCCTTCTAAGAAAAGTATATGATCTCTATCCTCATGGTAAAGATTCTAAGAAATTTGCCTAATCTAAATTTCTTATGTGTATTTGACTATGAAATTGATTCTATATCTAACTACTTCTTGAAGACACTGAAGCGCTAAAAACAGAAATTTTGAACTTTTAAAGAAATGTATTTATAAGTGGTTGCTTCAAATACCTTTGACTCCTAACTTTCTCTTGGTTATAACATTTGAGGTTTCCACTTACCTTGGACATGGAATTTGTGAAACTAATTTATCTTTGCTCTTTATTAATTACAATGAGTAAACCTCCCTTATTAAACAGCTATGGTTCCTTGTCTTTGAAGTACAACAACATGACAGGATAAGACAGCATAGGGCATTACAAATGAGATTTGTGTCACCTCTGTCAGTTATATCTGAGTAGAAAATGTAAAAATTCTTGTATCTAAAAGTTTGTGATTTAAAACAATTTCCATTACCTTATACATGGATACATACAATGAAACATGGGATCAGAGGATCATTTGGTTTCAATTTTTTCCCAATTACAGAAGGGAAACAAGCAAAAATTGGGAAAGTGATTACTCCAATGTAGATTAATGAGTAAAAACACAAGCTCTCAAGTCAGACTGAGGTTGGATTTCGCTCTACAACCTATTACTTATTTGAGCTTGGGCCTTTAGCTCACTCTTTGTGTTTTTAATTCCTATATGTGTAAAATGAGTATAATAATAGGATCTGCCTCAAAAAATGATTGTTTGGGGCCAAATGAACTAACAATATATAACACTTCATTATCTAATAAGTAGCAAGTGCTAGATAAGTGCTTGCTCTTATTATTATTAGACAATTTGTTTAATGCCCTATATGGAATATTTAATAACATTTAATGATTTAGCATCTAATAAGTATTATCAAAAGAGTATTGGAAGGTTAATATTAAGGGTCCAAAGTGCCATTACAGAGTTACAGGCACGCCAAAGACACAGAGGAAAAGCAATCATTGTTAATAGGCTCCAAAAACTAACAGGGCAGATGGTGTCCCTGACAAGACAGCATTAATATTTATAGTCTAGGGAGAGTACTGATCAAAAGTAAGAAGAAAAAAAATACACAATAAACATCCAGGAGATGTAGGTGGGGTGCTTACAGGGAGCTCATTCTGGATCTCTGTTAGACTGAGTAACCAAAGAAAATTAGATTAGTTCTAGGAGAGAAGGCTCTGCAAAGGTGGTGAATTTGTGCTGTAGTGTGAAAATGCAGATAATTCAGTATTTTAGGAAATGTCAATGATTGGAAACAAATAACTGAGTTCACTGGTTTTACAGCTAAATGTTTCTTTTAAAAGAAATCTGGTTTATAATTTCTGTTCCAGATATACCTCAGTTAGTTCAGTTGCTCAGTAATGTCTGACTCTTTGCAACCCCATGGACAGCAGCACACCAGGCTTCCCTGTCCTTCACCAACACCCAGAGCTTTCTCAAACTCATTTCCATTGATATAACTAAATATTTTCAATGCTTTCTGAACTTTTACCCCATCTTGATTCCAAATAATGTATTTTCAATTTAGTTTGATTGAATTACAACTAGTTTTAGTTTTAACAATCTTTCTAATTAAAAAGCAGAGATATTGCTTTGATGACAAAAGTCCATATAGTCAAAGCTATGGTTTCACTACAATCCATGGGGTCACAAACAACCAGACACAACTGAGTAACTAATACACAAACATGCACATAGTCTTTCCAGTAGTCACATATGGATGTGAGCATTAGATCATAAAGAAGGCTGAGTGCAGAAGAATTGATGCTTTCAGTCTTTGGTGGTGAAGACTCTTGAGAGTCCCTTGGACTGCAAGGAATTCAAACCAGTCAGTCTTTTAGGAGACCAACTCTGAATATTCATTAGAAGGACTGATACTGAAGCTGAAGCTCCAATACTTTGGTCACCTGATGCAAAGAGCTGACTCACTGGAATAGACCCTGATGATGGGAAAGATTGAAGGCAGGAGGAAAAGCGGGTGACAGGGATGAGATGGTTGGATGACATTATCTACTCAATGAACATGAGTTTGAGAAAACTTCAGGAGATACTGAAAGACAGGGAAGCCTGACATGCTGCAATCCATTGGGCCACAAAGAGTTGGACATGACTGAGCTACTGAACAACAACAACAATCTTTCTAATGATAACCAAATCACTCAACAAGTATAATGACATTGCATCTGAAACTAATGGAAGCAAACATTGTTATAGTTTCTGAGCCAACAGCATTGCCCAGTATAAACTTTTAACGGTGCTTTCTGATATCCAGGCATTCTTCTTTTGACCACAACCTGATGTAAGGAAAGCTGAACCTTCCAGTCTGTGTGGAGAGGGAGTGCTCTTCTAGCCAATGAGTGGTGTGGGGAATGGCATGTGTCACTACCAGGCCAGAGCACCAGATTGCGCAAGACCCTCAGAAGCCCCTACCCCCTATGGCAGTGAGCCAAAAGGCTGTCAAGGTAAAGTCTCAAATGCTCTTGGTCCTAGAGAATGTGCAATATCCTCAGTGTGCAAGTTACATGAGGAAGAAACAAAACTTTGTTGTGTCAGCTGTTAAGGTTTTGAGGGTTTTGTGCACTATTGCATAATCTGGTCTGACCTAACTGAAACTCATAGCTGTCAACATAAAATCATGTTTATGTTTGCATATGTGTGTGTATTTTTTTCTCTGAGGATTGAAGAAAAATACTTAAATGAAAATAGAATTTAACACAATATTTGTCTTTGTTGATATAGTGCATGCAAAGCAACAGAGCTAGAACTTTCTCTATTCCTTTAGAAGACGTCAAGTTTTCAGTAAATGATAGAAAACTAATTAAAATATTATTACTTCCTATCATAATGATATACTAGGCAAGTGGATGGGAAAAATGAACATGACACAAAAGGCACTGTACAGATAGAATAACTGGAGTTCAGCTAAAAGAGGTTGATTTTCTGAGCAAGTTCTCATTAAAAAATGTGGTTGCATAATCATAAAATATGACTCATTGAGGGATCACACAGGGTGCTCTCTCGCAATTCATTTACATTTTTCATGTGATTTATTGTTTGAAGATTAACAGAACAAAATTTTAGTAGAAAAGATCAATCCTCATTCTGATCCCAAAGAAAAGCAATACCAAAGAATGTTCAAACTGCCTCACAATTGCACTCATCTCATACGCTAGCTCCGTCTAGTCAAAGCTATGGTTTTTCCTGTGGTCGTGTATGGATGTGAGAGTTGGGCTGTGAAGAAGGCTGAGTGCCGAAGAATTGATGCTTTTGAACTGTGGTGTTAGAGGAGAGTCTTGAGAGTCCCTTGGACAGCAAGGAGATCCAACCAGTCCATTCTGAAGGAGATCGGCCCTGGGATTTCTTTGGAAGGAATGATGCTAAAGCAGAAGCTCCAGTACTTTGGCCACCTCATGAGAAGAGTTGATTCATTGGAAAAGACTCTGATGCTGGGAGCAATTGGGGGCAGGAGAAGGGGACGATAGAGGATGAGATGGCTGGATGGCATCACTGACTTGATGGACGTGAGTCTGAGTGAACTCCAGGAGTTGGTGATGGACAGGGAGAACTGGCGTGCTGCGATTCATGGGGTCGCAAAGAGTCGGGCATGACTGAGGAACTGAACTGAACTGAACTGAACATACACTAGCAAATTAATGCTCAAAATTCTCAAAGCTGAGGCTTCAACAGTACCTGAACCAAGAACTTCCAGATGTTCAAGCTGGATTTAGAAAAGGCAGAGGAACCAGAGGTCAAATTGCCAAAATCCACTGAATCATCAAAAAAGCAAGAGAATTCCAGAAAAAAAAACATCAATTTCTGCTTCATTGACTACACTAAAGCCTTTGATTGTAGGATCACCACAAACTGTGGAAAATGCTTCAAGAGATGGGACTACCAGACCACCCTACCTGCCTCCTGAGAAATCTATATTCAGGTCAGGAAGCAACAGTTAGAACCGGATATGGAACGGACTGGTTCAAAATTGGGAAAGGAATACATCAAGGATGTTTACTGTCACCCTGTTTATTTACTTTTATGCAGAATACATCATGCGAAATCCTGGGTTGGATAAAGTACAAGCTGGTACTTTCAAGACTGCTGGGAGAAATATCAATAACTTCAGACACATAGATGACACCACCTTTATGGCAGAAAGTGAAGAAGAAATAAAGAGCCTCTTGATGAAAGTGAAAGAGAAGAGTTAAAAATCTGGTTTAAATCACAGCATTCAAAAAATGAAGATATGGCATCTGATCCCATCACTTCATGGCAAATAGATGGGGAAACAATGGAAATATTGAGAGACTTTATTTTCTTGGGCTCCAAAATCACTGCAGATTGGGACTGCAATCATGAAATTAAAAGTTGCTTGTTCCTTGGACGAAACCTTGACAGCATATTAAAAAGCAGAGACTTTATGACTGAAAGCAGAAGAGAATAACAGAGGATGAGATGACTGGATGGCACCACCGGCTCAATGGACATGAGTTTCAGTAAGCTCCAGGAGTTGATGATGGACCAAGAAGCCTGGCATATTGCAGTCCATAAGGCCTTCAAGAATCAGACACAACTGAGCCACTGATTCGAACTGATAATAGATTGATAGCAACTATTTCAAATAATAGCATTATATACAGGTGTTTGAATAGGAAATTGTGGGAAGAGTACATCTTCAAGTCTAATAATCTCTAAAATCAACAATCTCAAAGTATTTAATATGTGTTCAAGAGCCATTATGAAAGGGACTGATTTCTTTCTCTCTTGGAAAATTAATGACCTTTCTACATGTGTGGAAGTTTTCCTATAAGATCCAATCTTCAAGATTCAGTTAAATAGCACCCTTTCTATGAAATCATTTCCTATCCACACAGTGGACATATATTCTTGTTTAAACCTAGGAACTCACAATATGAAACCTATTATGTTCTCTTAATAGAATTTTCATGACCTATTTGGGTGGTAAATTATATGGCCACTCAACTGCCTTAGAAATTAGAAAATTAGAACTGAAGTTGACTTTTTATTACTGTATTATTTATTGATGTTTGTATTTGATATTATTAAATTTGCAATTTGGATTGTCATAGTTTCATTATGCACATATATGGATAATATATTTAACCTATTATATATATTATATATATTTTAAGGGTATATTTTTAACATTAAGAAATTTAATATTATCTACATTTGCAGCTTTATTTGCATACAGTGCATTCAAATAGAGCCAGCAGTTAACTGACAAATTTTGTTTTTTGGGTTTTTTAATATAAATTTATTTATTTTAATTAGAGGCTCATTACTTTACAATATTGTAGTGGTTTTGCAATACATTCACATGAATCCACCACGGGTATACACGTGTTCCCCATCCTGAACCCCCTCCTACCTCCCTCCCCATCTCATTCCTCTCGGTCATCCCAGTGCACTAGCCCTGAGCACCCTGTCTCATGCATTGAATCTGGACTGGCGATTCATTTTACGTATGGTAATATACATGTTTCAATGCCATTTTCTCAAATCATCTCACCCTCGCCCTCTCCCACAGAATCCAAAAGACTATTCTATACATCTATACCTGTCTTGCTGTCTCACATATAGGGTTATCATTACCATCTTTCTAAATTCCATATATATGCATTGTTGCTGCTGCTGCTACTGCTAAGTCGCTTCAGTCATGTCTGACTCTGTGCTACCCTATAGATGGCAGCCCACCAGGCTGCCCCATCCCTGGGATTTTCCAGGCAAGAACCCTGGAATGGGTTGCCATTTCCTTCTCCAATGCATGAAAGTGAAAAGTGAAAGTGAAGTCACTCAGTCATGCCTGACTCTTTGTGACCCCATGGATTGCAGCCTACCAGGCTCCTCCATCCATGGGATTTTCTAGGCAAGAATCCTAGAGTGGGGTGCCATCACCTTCTCCGTATATATGCATTAGTATACTATATTGGTGTTTTTCTTTCTGGTTACTTCACTCTGTATAATAGGCTCCAGTTTCATCCCCCTCGTTAGAACTGATTCAAATGTATTCTTTTTAATGGCTGAGTAATATTCCATTGTATATATGTACCACGCTTTCTTATCCATTCGTCTGCTGATGGACATCTAGGTTGCTTCTATGTCCTGGCTATTATAAACAGTGCTGCAATGAACATTGGGGTATATGTATCTCTTTCAATTCTGGTTTCCTCTGTTTGTATGCTCAGCAGTGGGATTGCTGGGTCGTAAAACGCAATGGCACCCCACTCCAGTATTCTTGCCTGGAAAATCCCATGGACAGAGAAGCCAGGTACACTGCAGTCCATGGGGTCGCTAAGAGTCGGACATGACTGAGCGACTTCACTTTCATGCATTGGAGAAGGAAATGGCAACCCACTCCAGAATTCTTGCCTGGAGAATCCCAGGGACAGAGGAGCCTAGTGGGCTGCCATCTATGGGGTTGCACAGAGTCAGATATGACTGAAGCGACTTAGCAACAGCGTGGCAGTTCTATTTCCAGTTTTTTAAGGAATCTCCACACTGTTCTCCATACTAGTTTGCATTCCCATCAACAGTGTAAAAGGGTTCCCTTTTCTCCACACCCTCTCTAACATTTATTGTTTGTAGACTTTTGCATAGCAGCCATTCTGACTGGCGTGAAATGGTACCTCATTGTGGTTTTGATTTGCGTTTCTCTGATAACGAGTGATGTTGAGCATCTTTTCATGTGTTTGTTTAGTTCAGTTTAGTTCAGTTGCTCAGTCGTGTTTGAATCTTTGCGACCCCATGAATCGCAGCATTCCAGGCCTCCCTGCCCATCACCAACTCCCAGAGTTTACTCCGACTCATGTCCATCGAGTCCGTTATGCCATCCAGCCATCTCATCCTCGGTCGTCCCCTTCTCCTCCTGCCCCCAATCCTTCAGAATGGACTAGTTGGATCTCCTTGCAGTCCAAGGGACTCTCAAGAGTCTTCTCCAACACCACAGATCAAAAGCATCAATTCTTCAGTGCTCAGCCTTCTTCACAGTCCAACTCTCACATCCATACATGACCACAGGAAAAACCATAGCCTTGACTAGACAGACCTTAGTCGCCAAAGTAATGTCTCTGCTTCTGAATATACTATCTAGGTTGGTCATAACTTTTCTTCTAAGGAGTAAGCGTCTTTTAATTTCATGGCTGCAATTACCACCTGCAGTGATTTTGGAGCCCAAAGAAAATAAAGTCTGACACTGTTTCCACTGTTTCCCCATCTATTTCCCATGAAGTGATGGGACCAGATGCCATGATCTTCATTTTCTGAATGTTGAGCTTTAAGCCAACTTTTTCACTCTCCTCTTTCACCTTCATCAAGAGGCTTTTTAGTTCCTCTTCACTTTCTGCCATTAGGGTGGTGTCATCTCCATATCGAGGTTATTGATATTTCTCCTGGCAATCTTGATTCCAGCTTGTGTTTCTTCCAGTCCAGCATTTCTCATGATGTATTCTGCATAGAAGTTAAATAAGCAGGGTGACAATATACAGCCTTGACGTACTCCTTTTCCTATTTGGAACCAGTCTGTTGTTCCATGTCCAG
>SJXQ01009055.1:16169-77509 GCA_006408695.1 Aepyceros melampus
TTTTTTTTTTTTTTGCTTTTATTTTCAATACTCTGGGAGGTGGGTCATAGAGGATCCTGCTGTGATTTATGTTGGAGAGTGTTTTGCCTATGTATTTGATACATTTTGAATAAATGATTTAGCTTTATGTATAGTTCTTGATAGTAGATACTAAATTTTCATATTTATTAAAGATTTTAAATTTTGTATAAAATGTCTTGCTTATTTAAGTTATAAATGTCTAGCTTTTAAAATTTTTCTTTCCAGTATTTACCTGCTCTGTATTTGTATGTAACAATGCTTCCAAATTTTATATTTATTATCAGTGTTAATAATTTATTGTTTTTCTTAAACAAATTAATCCTAATACAGTTTCAGAAGCATATCGTTATAAGAAAACCAAGTAAGATAAAGAATTAATTCCTCCCATCCAATAAACTTCTTAGAATATAACACATGCTTATTTTGGATAACAAAAAATACAGGTGAATACATGGTAAATAAATATATACAAACAAAATGTGATATTATTAAATTTAAATAATGGTGTATCAAGGGATTTTTTTTCCATCACGGTTTGTCAAACATCTGATAGCTTTAACATATTACACATACAGAAAACACTATGGCATTTAAATACTTTAATTTTATTACTATGTTAGACATTCTTAAAAATAAATTGTCATTTATCTTTTCTTTATTTAACTTCAATACTTTAAGTGCTTTGCTGGGGTACTTTTGCTGCAAATGAAAGAAAACCCAAACATGTTGAATTGTCTGTAGTCAACTTGCAACATGGCAGCCCCCATGTGCACTCTCTCAAAAAGCAGCCCCCTAGACATGTTGCCCAGGGCCCCTTTCCACCCAGATTATAAATCAGATTCTTCTAATGAGATATTGTGTGAGATTCAGAAGCTGAAGAGGAAGATAGTGTTTGGTTTTCCGAAGGCAGTTATATCCAGATGAACGGGAAAATCAGGACATTTCCAGTCGTTTGCCTGTGAGCTCTTCAGAACATCTGATTTGTTGATGTTATCTAGACACTTTATGGAAACTGCTCAAATTTTTGAGAACTGTGGCAACTTTCTTGCAAATGCTGAGACCCTCACATTCAGCTTTTCAGATTGACATGTTGAATTGTGACTTCTTGGACTGCCATTTCCCCACATATTTAATTGCTTTGGTAATTGCTACATTAAATTCTTTATGCCTGAAATACAGAAAGCAATTTCTTACTTGCTCTTTGAATCCTGACTGATACACTAAGTAAACACGGTCTAAATCACTGGACTTTTGGTTTCTCACATAAGAATTCTGGAGGTATGTGTATTCTAGAGGTGATTATTTCAGGAGCTCAATGATATCATCCAAAACCCAATTCTCTCTCTTTCAATATTTCATTCTCAAGATGATAACATTTCTCTTAGTTTCCTCAATACCACTTCAAAGCCTGGAAAGAGGACCCCTATGACACAACCATCACTCAGCATCAATGAGACATTTCCCTGCAACTCTCATCCTAATCCTCAAAACAAAAAGTGATAGAGAGGAATGCTTCTAAGGTGTGTGAATTTCACCAATGTCCACTACAGAACAGTAAAATTTTAAGCAACAAAAGAGCCTAGATGAATTAACTTGCAAAATCTTTTCTCTTAGAGAGATCCATAGATTCTGGCATAAGCACTTCCCAGAAAGGGCAAGTTTCCATCTTCTTGCTTCTCTGTGTGTTCCTCATATATGTGTCAGTATGTCCTAACAGTGTTCAGTGGTGGACATTCTGTGATATTAAAAACTCATATTTCCTCAAATTTGTGTGTGTGTGTATATATATATATATATATTCATCAAGTGACATAAGTAAGACGTGATACCAATTTTTATATTAACAACTAGGTAGATTCTTAAACACAGGCATTGTAAATTATTTTACTTTATACAATTATTTAACGTTTTTTTTTCAAAAATTAAAATTTTAGCTTTATTTGAATAATTTAAATGTTATCAAGAACAAGGGAAAATGTATAAGCCAGAATTTTGACAGAATATCAAGTGCTTTATTTTTCCATGTACAATCTATTGTTTTTGCTGCTGAGCTAATAGCAGTGATATTCTTTGGAAATTTTCAAATATTATGCATGATGCTTTTGGAATCTGTCAAAGATGAAATATCCTGTGAGGAAACACAAAATTTTACCTTTAAGCCCCTCTTGGATCCACAACGGTAGTACCATCTAAATTCTGTAATAGCAATTTGATTTAATATAATATATATGGCAAAAAATACATTAGAAGTCAATTGTGCTCTTCAGCAGAAAGTCAAATTAATTTTGAACTGATGCCATCTAGAGATTTCTGTCATGGCTTACAAAAATAGTGAAAACAAACAAGTTTGACTATTTCACTTTGGAGAATAAAATTCTTTTAACTTATTTTAGAAAAAAATATTTTTCTCAATTTCAAAATAAGAGTGATAGTCAACTAAACAACATGTTGCTATTTTTTTGCTTTTCTTCCTTTTTCAGTATTATGTCACACTGAAAATCTTGGGAAAAAAAGAAATTAAGAACCATAGTTACAATTTCATTTAAAGGTAAAAATTGAGGACTATATAGCAGTTTATAATAGAAATTTAAAAAACCTAGAATCACAATACCTTGAGATAGATTGTCTTGTTTAATATCAACGTCAATACATTTATGTTGAAATTTGTATTAAGCAAGCTACCAAGTGATTTTGCTGAAATGGAAGCAGCAGTCATAAATATATGAAGTAAAAACCATCTATTTTTAAAAATACAGTCTAGTTTTTATCAATTTATATTACTTATAAACATTGTACCATAAACACCAAGTATATACAGTGTATACAGGTTAAGTTGCTTCAGTCATGTCCGACCCTTTGTGACCCAATGGACTGTAGCCCACCAGGCTCCTCTGTCCATGAGGATGCTCCAGACAATAATACTGGAGTGGGTTGCCATTTCTTCCTCCAAGAGATCTTCTCAGCAGATAGTGACTGCAGCCATGAAATTAAAAGACATTTACTCCTTGGAAGAAAAATTATGACCAACCTAGACAGCATATTAAAAAGCAGAGTCATGACTTTGCCAGCAAAGGTCTGTCTAGTCAAAGCTATGGTTTTTCCAGTAGTCACAAATGGATGTTAGAGCTGAAATATAAAGAAAGTTGAGCATGGAAGAATTGATGCTTTTGAACTGTGGTGTTGGAGAAAACTCTTGAGAGGCCCTTGGACTTCAAGAAGATCCAACCAGTCCATCCTAAGGGAGATTAGTTCTGAATATTCACTGAAAGAACTAATGCTGAAGCTGAAACTCTTTGGCCATCTGATGCCAAGAACTGACTCATTGGAAAAGACCCTGATGCTAGGAAACGCTGAAGGCGGGAGAAGAAGGGGACGACAGAGGATGAAATGGTTGGATGGCATCACAGACTCAATGGACATGAGTTTGAGTAAGCTCCAGGAGATGATGATGGACAGGAAAGCCCAGTGTGTTGCAGTCCATGGGTTCGCAATGAAGTGGACACGACTGAGCGACTGACTGAGCTGAATTGAGAGGCATACCATATCTTATTTTCCAGCTGGCTATCTTTATGTTTATCTTTTACATATTTAAACATACAGTTATCAGATAAGACTTCCTACTATTGTTCCTAATCTGTAAAAGGAATGGGGCTGCCCATCATATTATCCAAATCATGATTATAGTTCTATATGATAGAGATATAGAAAAAATATTTTAACTACTGTAAAAAATTGAATTTCTTTCAGATGTTTTTCAACAAAATTCCCATATAGCAACTTATTTATCTGAATTTTCTACTTCTGCTTTATTTAAATAGGTCAAATTGTGTTTTATTAAGAAATATTGTTTTTTTATACAATTTAAAAAATCTTATAAACAAATTTCTTATCATTTTAGTCTTCTTAATACTTATTATTAGAGTTTTAATTTTAATATTCCATTGCTTTTGAGTGGTCTACAGAGTTTCTTCATTTTTAATCATAATTTTTTTTTTTTTACACACTATCATAGTAGAATGGGAAAGACTAGAGATCTCTTCAAGAAAATTAGAGATACCAAGGGAACATTTCATGCAAATACGGGCTCAACAAAGGACAGAAATGGAATGGACTTGACATAAGCAGAAGATATTAAGAAGAGGTGGTAAGAATACACAGAAGAACTGTACAAAAAAAGATCTTCACAACCCAGTTAATCACGCTGGTGTGATCACTTACCTAGAACCAGACATCCTTGAATCTGAAATTAAGGGGGCTTTAGGAAGCATCACTACAAACAAAGCTAATGAAGGTGATGGAATCCCAGTTGAGCTGTTTCAAATCCTAAAAGATGATGCCATGAAAGTGCTGCACTCAATATGCCAGCTAATTTAGAAAACTCAGCAGTGGCCACAGGACTGGAAAAGGTCAGTTTACATTCCAATCACAAAGAAACTCAATGCCAAAGACTGCTCAAACTACCGCACAATTGCACTCATCTCACACACTAATAAAGTAATGCTCAAAATTATCCAAGCCAGGCTTCAGCAATATGTGAATCATGAACTTCCAGATGTTCAATCTGGTTTTAGAAAAGGCAGAGGAAACAGAGATCAAATTGCCAACATCTGCTGGATCATCAAAAAAGCAAGAGAGTTCCAGAAAAACATCTACTTCTGCTTTGTTGACTATGCCAAAGCCTTTGACTGTGTGTATCACAATAAACTGTGGAAAATTCTGAAGGAGATAGGAATACCAGACCACCTGACCTGCTCTTGAGAAATCTGTATGCAGGTCAAGAAGCAACAGTTAGAACTGGACATGGAACAACAGACTGGTTCCAAATAGGAAAAGGAGTACGTCAAGGCTGTATATTGTCACCCTGTTTATTTAACTTATATGCAGAGTACATCATGAGAAACAAAAGGCTGGAAGAAGCACAAGCTGGAATCAAGATTGCCAGGAGAAATATCAATAACCTCAGAAATGCAGATGACCTTATCCTTATGGCAGAAAGTAGGTTCCAAATAGGAAAAGGAGTACGTCAAGGCTGTATATATTGTCACCCTGTTTATTTAACTTATATGCAGAGTACATCATGAGAAACGAAAGGCTGGAAGAAGCACAAGCTGGAATCAAGATTGCCAGAAGAAATATCAGTAACCTCAGAAATGCAGATGACCTTATCCTTATGGCAGAAAGTGAAGAGGAACTAAAAAGCCTCTTATTGAAAGTGAAAGAGGAGAGTGAAAAAGTTGGCTTAAAGCTCAACATTCAGAAAACGAAGAACATGGCATCCAATCCCGTCACTTCATGCAAATAGATGGGGAAACTTGAAAACAGTGAGAGAGTTTATTTTCCCTGGTGGCTCAGAGGTTAAAGCATCTGCCTCCAATGTGGGAGACCCGGGTTCGATCCCTGGGTCGGGAAGATCCCCTGGAGAAGGAAATGGCAACCCACTCCAGTATTCTTGCTTGGAGAATCTCATGGATTGAGGAGCCTGGTGGGCTGCAGTCCATGGGGTCACAAAGAGTCGGACACGACTGAGTGACTTTACTTACTTACTTACCAAAATCACAGCAGATAGTGATTTTAGCCATGAAATTAAAAGACACTTACTCTTTGGAAGGAAAGTTATGACCAACCTAGACAGCATATTAAAAAGCAGAGAAATTACTTTGCCAACAAAGGTCTGTCTATTCAAAGCTATGTTTTTTTTTAAAGTCATCAAATATGGATGTGAGAGTTGGACTATAAAGAAAGCTGAGTGCCGAAGAATTGGTGCTTTTGAACTGTGGTGTTGGAGAAGACTCTTGAGAGCCCCTTGCACAGTAATCCAACCAATCTATCCTGAAGGAGATCAGTCCTGGGTGTTCTTTGGAAGGACTGATGTTGAAGCTGTAGCTCCAATACTTTGGCCACCTTATGCGAAGAGCTGACTCATTTGAAAAGACCCCAATGCTGAGAAAGATTGAGGCCAGGACTAAAACAGGATGACAGAAGATGAGATGGTTGGATCGCATCACTGACTTACTGGACATGAGTTTGGGTAGACTCCGGGAGTTGACGATGGACAGGGAGGCCTGACATGCTGCAGCTTATGGAGTCCCAAAGAGTCAGACATGACTGAGCAACTGAACTGAACTGAATGGTAGCTTTTGTTTATTTTTTTACTTTACTTTTATATTGGACTATAGTTGATTTTTAATGCTGTGTTAATTTCAGGTGTACAACAACCTGATCTAGTTTCGTGTATATATACGTGTATTCTTTTCAAAACCTTTTCCCATTTAGGTTATTGCAGTTATTGAGCAGAGTTTCCTGTGAAACACTGTAAGTCCTTGTTGGTTATTTTAAATATAGTAATGTGTATATGTCAGTCCCAAACTCCCAATTTATCCTTCACCCCTCCTCCCACCCATTTTTCCCCTTTGGTAATCATACATTTGTTTTCTAAGTCTGTGAGTCACTTCCTGTTTTGTAAATAAGTTCATTTGTATAATTTTTTATTTCCCATCTAAGTAAAGCCATATGATATTTGTTTTTTTCTGTCTGACTCACTGCACTTACTATGATAATCTCTTAGTATAATACTCCTCCAGGCTGAGTAATATTACATTGTCTATATGTACCACATCTTTATTCATCTGTAGATGGACACTTGCTTTGCTTTCATGTCTTGGCTATTGTAAATAGCACTACAGTGACATTGTGCCTTTCAAACTATGTTTTTCTCTGGATATATGCCCAAGGGTGTGATCGCGAACCTCCATACTGTTCTCTATAGTGGATGTACCAATTGACATTCCACCAAGCGTGTAGGAGGGTTCTGCTTTCTGCATAACCTTTCATTTATTGTTTGCAGATTTTTTGATGGTGGTCATTCTGACTTCCCTGGTGGTTCAGAGGTTAAAGCGTCTGCCTCCAATGCGGGAGACCTGGGTTCGATCCCTGGGTCGGAAAGATCTCCTGGAGAAGGAAATGGCAACCCACTCCAGTATTCTGGCCTGGAGAATCCCATGGACGGAGAAGCCTGGTAGGCTACAGTTCACAGGGTCACAAAGAGTCGGACACGACTGAGCGATGTCACTCACTCACTCATTCTGACCAGTAGAAGGATATATTTCATTGTATTTTTGATCTGTGTTTCTTCAATAATTAGCAATGTTGAACATGTTTTCATGTGTCTCTTCATCATCTGTATGTCTTTTTTTGAGAAATGTTTATGATGCTTTTGGTTTGTTTTATTTTTGAGCTACATGAGCTGTTTGTATATTTTGAACATTAATCTCTTGTTGGTTGCATTATTGGCAAATAATTTATCCCATTCTGTGGGCTGTCTTTTCTTTTGTTTATGATTTTCTTTGCTGTAAGCTTTTGAGTTAATTAAGTCCCATTTATTTTTGTTTTTATTTCCATTACTCTAGGGGATGAATTGAAAATATTTCACGATGATTTATGTCAGATTGTTCTGTCTGTGTTTTCTTCTAAAAGTTTTATAGTATCCAGTCTTATATTTAGATCTTTAATCCACTTTGAGTTTTTGTGTGTAGTGTTTGCAAATGTTCTAATTTTATTCTTTTACCTGTAACTGTCCAGTTTTTGTATTTATTGAAGAGATTGTCTTTTATCCATTGTATAGCTTTGCCACTTTTGCTGTACATTAATTGACCATAGGTGTGTGGGTTTATTTCTGGGCTTTCTATACTGTTTCTATTTCTGTTTTTGTGATAGTACCATACTGTTTTGATTACTGTAGCTTTGAAATATAGTCTGAAGCTGGGATGACTAATTCATCTAGCTCTGCATCACTCTCTCATATATCTTCTAATTTCTCTACTTCAACACTTTTGAAACTAATGATTACTATATGTAACGTTGTTTTTACATATTAAACTAAATCTCAGTGAGTCCAGAGAGACACTATCTTACATGTATTTGTCATTTTTGTTTGTTGACAATATATTGTATCTATATTATGGCATACATATGTATTACTTAGTACAATGTCTGCTGCTACTGCTGCTAAGTCACTTCAGTCGTGTCCGACTCTGTGCAACCCCATAGACGGCAGCCCACCAGGCTCTGCCGTCCCTGGGATTCTCCAAGCAAGAACACTGGAGTGGGTTGCCATTTCCTTCTCCAATGCATGAAAGTGGAAAGTGAAAGTGAAGTCACTCAGTCATAGACTCTTAGAGACCTTGTGGAATGCAGCCTACCAGGCTCCTCCATCCATGGGATTTTCCAGGCAAGAGTACTGCAGTGAGGTACCATTGCCTTCTCCACATGTCTATGAGATGTGGTGTAAGGCAGAGTAGATTTCAGTGTGGACAGGTTACATTTGAAAAGAGAGTGAAGCATCTAAAAGGACATGTCAATAGCAGCTGAATCTTTAGGTCTAGTGATGAGAAAAGCAGATTGTGCTAGAAATTCACATTTTAAAAAACGGAAACCAGAGGAAGAACCACAACAATTCTTTTAAAAAGTTACCAAGTTTGTATGAAAAAATTCAGGAACATGTTATGTCCCAGATGCTATGAGCAGAAAGCACATATTTGAAAGAGGTAGTGATTGGGTCTAATGAGATGTACAAAGAGATAGAGAAGTAACTGGATGAATCTTTGGACTAAGGAAGGTCTTCTGGTATATTTTTCATAATGGGAATAACCAAGGAAATAATCATTAGAGATTGAAGACACAGAGGAAAAAATAAAGTGTAATCTCTGAAAAGCTAAGTAAGAATGAGCCTCAGAGTACATGTAAAGACACTGGTATTTGACAGGTGATGCATCCTTCCTCTTTGGTCACAGAAAGGAAGTATGGAAAGTGCTGATACAAACAAGTTGAGCGTTTCAGGGAGTAAACTGTCAATATATTCAGATCCATCAGGCCAACATTTTTAAAATATAAAAGCTGAATTCAAAATGTGATATGTAGTACAATTTAAATCGAATAAAAATATTAAAAAGACAAAGAAAATAACAATATTTAGAGAAAGACAGCATTTACAACTCATTTTTTAAAGTAATTTTACTCATATATTTTCATAATAGGTATGGAATACTACTTAATTAAAAGAAAAAGTTTTAAACTGACTTACTTTTCCTCTGTCACTTTTCTACAAATGCTTTTAAGTTGCATGCTTGTATGGAGGACATACTTTTTTATTTTTGCTTTTACTCATTTCTGTGATGAGACTAAAAAGATTTTACCAAGATTTTGCTTATTAAGAGATGGGGAATTTAAAACAAACATAAATGAGTAAATATCTAGGTTCAACATGATTGCACAGGGAACTCTGGTGTTTCAGTTGCACCTCAGCTGTCCCATCTTATGCAAGGAGGCTGGGCTAGCACCCCAACATCAATCTGTCATTGGCAACAGATATGAATTCTTACTCTGGGCATTTTTGAGTATGATGGCTCCTGATATACAAAAGGTATATCTTTGAGCATTTTAGTAGTCATGGAGAAGTATATCTACAGTAAATTGGACCTGGATGAGGCAACTGCATTTTTACTATCATGGACAATGAGAAAGTACTTCTCCTGGGTAGTCAGAGGAATTAGTATAACCCTCATTCTGCTTATAATCAGGACAAGAATTCCTTTCTTCATGGTGAAAAAAAGCAGTTGCATTACACAACTTCTAAAGTTATTTTCAGCAACATGTTTTGTTAGAAAGACCATGGACTTTTGAATGAAAAATCTGTTCTAACAGTTGTCCACCAGTAATTAGCTTACTTCTTGTTTAATTTTTTTAATCTCTAAAATATGAATAAATTTTCCTAAATCAAATTATCTGAATTTATCTAATAAACTCTTGGTATAGTCATCATTAATAAATGATTATTCATTGAGATAACTTTGATTCTGTAGTTCATATAAAAATCTCACTATTTAAGGCTATTATTACATTTCAAATATGTTTGTGTTTCTACAATCATTTTTAGTTTTTCATCAAATTAGAAGAATTTACATCTCTTGCTTTCTTTTGGTGTTCAATTCTTGAATATGGAACTGAAGAAGACTACATAATTAAGTGCAGTGAAAGTAGTCTAAATTAAAAGAATTTGTCAAAGTGACGGTGCAGTAATTGCCACATTTTGTAACTAGATTAAGAGAAAGGCTTTCAAAATCCATAATCTTGAAACTTCCTTGGTTATCCAGTGGCCAAGACTCCAACATTCCCAGTGGAGGGAGCCAGGTTCAATCCCAGGTCAGGGAACTAGATCTCACATACCCCAACTAAGATCCTGATACCCATGCCACAACTAAGACTTGGTGCAGCCAAATAAATAAATAAATATTAAAAGTCTATAATCCCAATAATAATCACTACTTTCTACTATTTTTAAAGAAAAAACTCTGCTTCAGTCTATATTCTTCAAACATCACTTCAGCAGATCAACATATTGTATTGTGTTGACTTCTATTATGATATAATTTAATCAATATCAGCAAGATTCTTTGCCTAAAACCCCATGACACTGAATGTACACTTTACCTATCATTGCTACTTCTAACAAAACTTTCCTAGCAAAATAGCCACCCAGTTTATGGGTCATGATTTGCTGATTTGATTCTTTAATATTGCATAAACATAGCATTTATCTTGTTACCATGTCTTTTGTTATGTCTGAAATTTTGTATGGGGATGAATGCCTCACTTACCTTACAGTGGTCTTATCTCTATTCAGGAGAACAGAATGTCTTCTATGAAAATGAACTGTTAATAATTTGCCATCTTCCATGCATAATGATAGTATCAAATGTAGATCTTAGCCTAGAAAATAGAAAAATGATAAAAATGTCATCTAAATCCTGAGATTAATGACTTCCTTGGAAGAAGTATCTTCTCTAAACCTAAAATTTAGTGTAGTGCTAACTCTAGCATTAAATGTTTCATGCATTAATTTACACAGTTAATTAACTTATTTTATTATTTATAGTGATGCCATTCTAAATGTGAATTAAAGTTATGTATCATCAATCTAAGCATAAATTTGAATTTAAAAAGTCTCAGATTACAAGTTATATTAAACATATGTAGTACTTGTTTGATATTACTTAGGAAGACAAATAGGGTAATAATGACTTCCTTGGAAGAAGTATCTTCTCTAAACCTAAAATTTAGTGTAGTGCTAACTCTAGCATTAAATGTTTCATGCATTAATTTACAGTTAATTAACTTATTTTATTATTTATAGTGATGCCATTCTAAATGTGAATTAAAGTTATGTATCATCAATCTAAGCATAAATTTGAATTTAAAAAGTCTCAGATTACAAGTTATATTAAACATATGTAGTACTTGTTTGATATTACTTAGGAAGACAAATAGGGTAGGGAAAAGAATATAAAAGCTTTCTAAAGGCAAATCTACCAACCCTTGCCAATAGTTCTATATATTATTCTGTTTTCAATCTTTATTACAATCTAGTATGTTTTTAAAATAGCTTCTATGATGGTTCCAAAACTTATTAATAGCCCTTGGTGTTTTTTGTGTGAGTTAGCAATAATATTGGGAAAAGTTTACTTCAACTCTAGCTGAATGTCGAGTACTCATTGCCCAATATAAATGTGTCCATAAAACATTGGAAGGATTATATAATTGATACTTGGCTATAATAGAAACACCACTTGGGTTTAAATTTATTTCATACCAATTAACTTTCATCCTAGAGAATCATTTCCTTTTTATATGAGACCTATGGAATTTTAATTAATTTAGCTTTGTAATTGTTTCTACAATCTCATTATTTCAAGTTTTTGAGAAACACAGTGATTTCTAAGTAAATATTGGCAGTTTCTCAGATATATTTTTTATTTGGCAAACACTGATTAAGTGCTGATTCTATGTAAAATCATATGATAAACAAAGAAATAAGACAGCTCCCCACGGTCGTAAAATCCAGCAAAGTAACTGAAAGATATTCATCAGTTCAGTTCAGTGGCTCAGTCAAGTCTGACTCTTTATGACCCCAAGGACTGCAGCACACCAGGCTTCCCTGTCCATCACCAACTCCCAGAGCTTCCTCAAACTCATGTTCATAGAGTTAGTGATGTCATCCAACCATCATCCTTCATAATTCATTTCAAACCAAGGAAATCTCTGATTAGACTACATGAGACATGCGAGCTATATTTGCTAATGAAAGAGTAAGCACTCCCTGATGATCTTGAAGAGTTCCATGTAAAAGGCAACATAACATTAGAACTGATAAACAGCAGAAGGAGATAAGGCCCCAAATCTGAATTTAAATTCCTGGGAACTACTCTGACTGAAGTTCATGGGGATGAAGACGGTTGTGATGTTGAATAATATTAAAACCAATTTATATTAGTTCCTTTCCAAAACCATGTAGCTTTATGATAGTAAACACATTATCTATTTTGTCTCTAGGTGTCAGTTCTTCCTTACAAAGTAATGATAATAGTAGCTGATATTTACTGCTTACTATATACCAAACACTATTGAAGGTATTACAAGAGTAATCTCACAAAATCCTTATGCAAAGTTCATAAGTTGAACTCTCATTTTAGCCAATTAAAGTTGAGAGGCTCTGAACTTGTCTAAAATAACTTGCCACTTGCAAATGGCTGAGCAGGAATTAAAACTAGATATTTTTGACTTTAGTTTCTATGATCCTAACTGCCAAACATTTGAGCTACCTAACTCTTATGGAGAAGGTTAGCTTTAAAACATGTTTGTGACTTTTGCGCACCTATCTAATCTTGAATGAGAAACAAGCTCAATGTGTAATTTAAAATCTGTTTCTTGTGGGTACTTTAGTTTGATTTCATCACCTCTACCAGAAACCCTAACACACATGATAATCCCAGACATGCACTCACACACTTGCTGTGTGACTCTGGTCATTTCACTTCCTTAACTCTCAGCTGCAAAAGTAAAGTAAAATGGAAATTATACTCTTGGAGTTACGTGGAAGGGGTGGTATATAAATAACAGCCACTCTATTCAAGAATCTCTCTGCAATGCAAGAGACCTAGGTTCAATCCCTGGGTCAGGAATATCTCTTGGAGAAGGGGATGGTAACTCACTCCAGTATTCTTGCCTGGAGGCTTCCATGGACAGAGGAGCCTGGCAGGCTAGAGTCCACGGGGTCAGAAAAGCCCCATTACTGAGCAATTGTCACTCTTTCACTCTTCTCATCCATTTCCAGACCCAATAGAAAAATAAATGTGTAAACCTGATGGATAAACTATGAATTTATCACTGATAGAGCTATTTTGAAAATTACTTTAGATCTGCAGACAAATAAGCATGCTAGTAATTTTCTGTGCTAGTGGCACAGAAAAAGGATAGATTTTCCCATCAGGAGCAGCCTCCGTATCACATGACAGAGAGGACATCAGAACATGTGGATCTAAAGATTTTCTGGCTTCTAAGAATGCTATCACTAAGTATGGAGAAGGCAATGGCAACCCACTCCAGTACTCTTGCCTGGAAAATCCAATGGAAGGAGGAGCCTGGTAGGCTGCCGTCCATGGAGTTGAAAAGAGTCAGACACGACTGAGCAACTTCACTTTCACTTTTCAATTTTATGCATTGGAGGAGGAAATGGCACCCACTCCAGTGTTCTTGACTGGAGAATCCCAGGGACGGTGGAGCCTGGTGGGCTGCCGTCTATGGGGTCGCACAGAGTCGGACACTCCTGAAGCGACTTAGCAGCAGCAGCAGCATCACTAAGTCAGGCACGCTCAATGCCTTATGCAAAGACTACCAAATATAAAGTTTATTCTTCTTCTCATGGGCAAGAATGATTGATGAGTAGGCAATGGGAAGGTAAAGGTCAGAAGTATTAATTTGGGTCCATGTATTTCATCGCTGCCTGCACAGGGTGAGGTATATGGAACTCACCATCAAGTTGTTGTTTTTTTTTTTAATCAATCTGATGTGAGGCTCAGGCCCTAGCAATTCCTCCATATGAATAATAAAAGGCATGAGGAGAGAATATACCCCTATCAATGCTATCTTATTTCCCAAATACATTGACATAGGATGTAAAGTCGCATAATACCTTTCTGGTTTTCAATTTTATTAGCAAGGAAGCAAATATTAGAATATATCCCTTGATGGAAATAACAATGACCACCTTTACGCAGGAGGTACAGACTTAACATTCATGCAAAAATCAGTATCTCCCATTTCTACTTGTTTTATTTATGACTGGAACAAGAGGGAGCTGGAGTGAAGTGGAACTCAACCTGGAATCATTCCAAGAACAAACTTTTAAATGGAGCTGTATTGGGAAATGTTTTATATGTAATTCTAATAGAGCACTATTGTTAGCATTGCCAAAATATACCAATAACATTTGGGGGGCAGGACAGGAACAATAATTCAGCTTTTCCTGTAGTGTTTATTTTTAAAGTATAGCTAGAAATCAACTGATTATAAATAAATTCCTCAAAGTATTTTCACCAAAATATAGTTTTGTTTTGTTTTTTTTTTTCAAAATATAGTTTTTATATAAAATCCCTCATCAGTTTTCAACTCTCTCTGTGTGGATACTTAGTGAGAGGTAATGGTCATAAATCTCAGTACTTCTTTCCCATGAACCACAGGTGTCTGTGTTCTCCCAGTTTAAAAAAAAAAAAAAGGAGACAATTTATATTTTGGACAGACATTGTGGATATTTTTTAAAGTAATGCATGTAAAGCCTGCTTTGTTGTATGTGTGTGAGAAAAGGATATGAATAAGATAAATTTATATAAGGTAAATTTCTAATAACCTCACTCACATTGAAGTATTATGGCTCATGATTTTCTAGCTCTAAGAAAAAGCAGACAACTTTTTTTGTATAAATAAAGAGGAATGAGGTATAATATATTAATAATACTTGTAAACATACAAGGAAATTATTAAAAGCCTTAACATTAATAAAATTATAGTGATTTCTTAGTCATTATGCTATAAAAATGATTCTAAATTCTTATTTAGATACACAGTTTATTTTAATATATTTTCATTCAAATTTTTAACAAAATATTTTTTGATTAAAGAAAAATTTAATGCAAAAATGGACTAGAGGAATATAACATTAATTGTACAATCTTGATGTAGCCAAATGTCATTTTGGTTATTTATACTATACTTGGAACAATTCTAATCTTTTGCAATTGTTTCTTCTGTGATTTCAAGGTAACCTGTCATTGCTTTAATTTTTATTCCAATTTTGTTACCTCTTTTTAAGAGCATGTTTTTATTCTATTACTTTGGCTCTTACTTTCATAACAGTGGATAAGTCAGACATCTTTTTCTTTCATTGATTTTAATGAGAAGCTCTCCATGATGTAGAATTTTAGCTTTTTTGTGTGATCATCTTTATATAATATTTACTTATCCTTCTATTTAAAAGGCATTGTATTTAGTTAAAAACCATCAACACGTGCTCACTTCAGTTTAGTAAGTTCAGTCACTCAGCCATGTCCAACTCTTTGGGACCCCATGAATCACAGCACGCCAGGCCTCCCTGTCCATCACCATCTCCCAGAGTTCACTCAAACTCACGTCCATCGAGTCAATGATGCCATCCAAGCATCTCATCCTCTGTCGTCCCCTTTTCTTCCTGCCCCCAAATGCTCCCAGCATCAGAGTCTTTTCCAATAGTCAACTCTTCCCATGAGGTGGCCAAAGTACTGGAGTTTAAGCTTTAGCATCATTCCTTCCAAAGAACACCCAGGGCTGATCTCCTATAGAATGGACTGGTCAGATGTCCTTGCTGTCCAAGGGACTCTCAAGAGTCTTCTCCAACACCACAGTTCAAAAGCATCAATTCTACGGTGCTCAGCTTTCTTCACAGTCCAACTCTCACATCCATACATGACCACTGGAAAAACCATAGTCTTGACTAGACAGACCTTTGTTGGTGAAGTAATGTCTCTGCTTTTTAATATGCTGTCTAGATTGGTCGTAACTTTTCTTCCAAGGAGTAAGCGTTTTTTAATTTCATGGCTGCAATCACTATCTGCCGTGATTTTGGAGCCCAAAAAATAAAGTCGGACACTGTTTCCACTGTTTCCCCAGCTATTTGCCATGAAATGATGGAACCAGATGCCATGACCTAGTTTTCTGAATGTTGAGCTTGAAGCGAACTTTTTCACTCTCCTCTTTCACTTTCATCAAGAGGCTCTTTAGTTCCTCTTCACTTTCTGCCATAAGGATGGTGTCATCTGCATATCTGATGTTCTTGATATTTCTCCCGGCAATCTTGATTCCAGCTTGTGCTTTTTCCAGCCCAGCATTTCTCATGATGTACTCTGGTGGCTCAGAGGTTAAAGCGTCTGCCTCCAATGCAGGAGACTCGGGTTCGATCCCTGGGTTGGGAAGATCCTCTGGAGAAGGAAATGGCAATCCACTCCAGTATTCTTGCCTGGAGAATCCCATGGACTGAGAAGCCTAGTAGGTTACAGTCCATGGGGTCGCAAAGAGTCGGACACGACTTAGCGACTTCACCATCACTCTGCAAAGAAGTTAAATAAGCAGGGTGACAATATACAGCCTTGATATACTCCTTTTCCTATTTGGAACCATGTGCTAGAATTTATCAAATGCTTTTTAGGGACACTGCACCACAATATATCTTCTTTCACTCTAAATTTCTTAAAGTGATGTGTTTTTGTCATCACATTCTAATACTGGCCACTATCAGAATTTTGGAGTTAAAGATTTTTTTTGTCTCTGGTGATTTGGAATATATATATATATCCTAAAGTGAAAGCCGCTCAGTCATCTACACCTCTTTGTGATCAGAATAAAAGAGTGGGTAGCCTTTACCTTCTCCAGTGGATCTTCCCAACCCAGGGATTGAACCCAGGTCTCCCACACTGCAGGCAAATTATTTACCAGCTGACCCACAAGGGAAGCCCAAGAATACTGACTGGAGTGGGTAGTCTATCCCTTCTCCAGCAGATTTTCGCAACCCAGGAAAGAAACCAGAGTCTTCTGCATTGCAGTTGGATTCTTTACCACCTGAGCTATCAGGGAAGCCCCATATACATTGTAAGATCATTAGAATATTTGTTATATCAATAAAATCAAGTGAAGTAAAGTGAAAATCACTCAGTCATATCCAACTCTTGCAACCCAAAGAGAGTTCTCCAGGCCGAAATACTAGAGTGGGTAGCCTTTCCCTTCTCCAGGGGATCCTTCCAAACCAGAGATTGAACCCAGGTCTCCCACATTGCAGGCAGACTCTTTACCAGCTGAGCCACAAGGGAAGCCCAAGAATACTGAATGGAGTGGGTAGCCTATCCCTTCTCTGGGGGATCTTCCCGACCTAGGAATTGAACCAGAGTCTCCTGCATTGCAGGTGGATTTTTTACCAACTGAGCCATAAGGGAAGCTTAGATACAAGCTTGCATCAAGGGGAAGGTAATTTGAATAGGAAAAGATTAATGTTAATCGAGAAAATAAGTCTCTCACATGAAGAAATTTAACAACCTTCTATACATGGGAAGATGCAAGGTTCTGGGCTTGCTGAAATCACTTATTTCATATATATCTAGCTCTTTCAGGTCAATTTTGCTTTCTTTATTGTGCACATACTACTTCCTTGTTTACCGTAAGAGATGGAAAATGTGGCCATTGCTGCCTCTCATATCGCCCCAGTTCCTGAGGGCTTACCAGGGAGGAAGTAGCTGATGGCTTCCAATAGCTGGCTTTCTTTCACCTGGGCTTGGAAATTTGCACTTGGTTAAGGCTTGTTTTTGGAGAAGGCAATCGCACCCCACTCCAGTACTCTTGCCTGGAAAATCCCATGGACAGAGGAGCCTGGTAGGCTGCAGTCCATGGGGTCACTAAGAGTTGGGCATGACTGAGTGACTTCAGTTTCAGGCATTGGAGAAGGAAACAGCAACCCACTCCAGTATTCTTGCCTGAAGAATCCTAGGGACAGAGGAGTCTAGTGGGCTGCTGTCTATGGGGTTGCACAGAGTCGGACATGACTGAAGCGACTTAGCAGCAGCAGCAGCAGCAGCAGCAAGGCTTATTTACTAGCAGAGCTATAGTAGAAAACATTTCATTTCACAGCCCCTCCTCATGGTCTGAGATTCAGCCTTACTGGGAGACATTTCATGACCATTGTTTCTGTTTGTCCCATGGCACTGGGAGGCTCATCTGAGGTCAAGCAAAAGTTCATTATTGATAATGTCACTTCAAGTGTTAATTTCTGGATTAATACTAAAGCGAAGTGAAGCGAAGTGAAGTCGCTCAGTCATATCCGACTCTTTGCGACCCCATGGACTGTAGCCTACCAGGCTCCTCCCTCCATGGGATTCTCCAGGCAAGAGTACTGGAGTGGGTTGCCATTTGGATAATAAAAGATTCTCTAGATCCTCTATCTTCTAACATAATAGGATCCAGGAGATATTTCCCTTGTTGCTTCTTCACATAACTAGAATGACATGATTATAATTATTCTACTTTATAAAAGTGACCTATATCTTCAAGATGTTTCAGTTCAGTTCAGTCACTCAGTAGTGTCCGACTCTTTGCAACCCCATGAATTGCAGCATGCCAGGCCTCCCTGACTATCACCAACTCCTGGAGTTCACTCAAACTTACATCCATCGAGTCAATGATGCCATCCAGCCATCTTATCCTCTGTCGTTCCCTTTTCTTCCTGCCTCCAAATCCTCCCAGCATCAGAGTCTTTTCCAATGAATCAACTCTTCCATAAGGTGGCAAAAGAAGTGGAGTTTCAGCTTTATCATCATTCCTTCCAAAGAAATCCCAGGGCTGATCTCCTGAAAATGCACTGGTTGGATCTCCTACAGTGCAAGGGACTCTCAAGAGTCTTCTCCAACACCAAAGTTCAATGTCATCAATTCTTCGGTGCTCAGTTTTATTCACAGTCCAACTCTCACATCCATACATGACCACTGGAAAAAACATATCCTTGTCTAGACAGACCTTTGTTGGCAAAGTAATGTCTCTGCTTTTGAATATGCTGTCTAGGTTGGTCATAACTTTCCTTCCAAGGAGTAAGTGTCTTTTAATTTCATGGCTGCAATTACCATCTGCAGTGATTTTGGAGCCCCCAAAAAATAAAGTCTGACACTGTTTCCAGTGTTTCCCCATCTATTTCCCACGAAATGATGTGACCAGATGCCATGATCTTCATTTTCTGAATGTTGAGCTTTAAGCCAACTTTTTCACTCTCCTCTTTCACTTGCATCAAGAGGCTCTCTAGTTCCTCTTCAATTTCTGCCATAAGGGTGGTGTCATCTGCATTTCTGAGGTTCTTGGTATTTCTCCCAGCAATCTTGATTCCAACTTGTGCTTCTTCCAGCCCAGCAATTCTCATGATGTAATCTGCATAGAAGTTAAATAAGCAGGGTGACAATATACAGCCCTGATGTTCTCCTTCTCCTATTTGGAACCAGTCTGTTGTTCTATGTCCAGTTCTAACTGTTGCTTCCTGACCTGCATATTGGCTTCTCAAGAGGCAGATAGGTGATCTGATATTCCCATGTCTTTCAGAATTTTCCAGCTTCCTGACCTGCATATAGGTTTCTCAAGAGGCAGATAGGTGATCTGATATTCCCATGTCTTTCAGAATTTTCCACAGTTTATTGTGATCTACACAGTCAAAGGCTTTGGCATAGTCGATAAAGCAGAAATAGATGTTTTTCTGAAACTCTCTTGCTTTTTCCATGATCCAGTGGATGTTGGAAATTTGATCTCTAGTTCCTCGCCTTTTCTAAAACCAGCTTGAACATCTGGAAGTTCACGGATCACATACTGCTGAGGCCTGGCTTGGAGAAAATTGAGCATGACTTTACTAGTGTGTGAGATGAGTGCAATTGTGCGGTAGTTTGAGCATTCTTTGGCATTGCTTTTCTTTGGGATTGGAATGAAAATGGACCTTTTCCAGTCCTGTGACCACTGCTGAGTTTTCCAAATTTGCTGGCAAATTGAGTGCAGCACTTTCACAGCATCATCTTCCAGGATTTGAAATAGCTCAACTGGAATTCCATCACCTCCACTAGCTTTGTTCGTAGTGATGCTTTCTAAGGCCCCCTTGACTTCACATTCCAGGATGTCTGACTCTAGGTGAGTGATCACACCATCATGGTTATCTTGGTTGTAAAGATCTTTTTTGTACAGTTCTTCCGTGTATTCTTGTCACCTCTTCTTAATATCTTCTGCTTCTGTTAGGTCCATAGCTTTTCTGTCCTTTTTCGAGCCCATCTTTGCATGAAATGTTCCCTTGGTATCTCTAATTTTCTTGAAGAGATCTCTAGTCTTTCCCATTCTGTTCTTTTCCTCTATTTCTTTGCATTGACCGCTGAGGAAGGCTTTCTTATCCCTTCTTGCTATTCTTTGGAACTCTGCATTCAGATGCTTATATCTTTCCTTTTCTCCTTTGCTTTTCACTTCTCTTCTTTTCACAGCTATTTATAAGGCTTCCCTGACAGTCATTTTGCCCTTTTGCATTTCTTTTCTATGGGGATGGTCTTGATCCTTGTCTCCTGTACAATGTCATGAACCTCCATCCACAGTTCATCAGGCATTCTATCTATCCAAGTCCCTTAAATCTATTTCTCACTTCCTCTGTACAATCTTAAGGGATTTGATTTACGTCATACCTGAATGGCCTAGTGGTTTTCTCTACTTCCTTCAATTTAAGTCTGAATTTAGCAATATGGAGTTCAAGATGTTTAGCTGTCATCAATTTGGCCAGGGGCCTCATTATACATCATGTATAAGCAGATACAATATTATAAAATAAACAGCTTACAAAAAATACAGCTAATAATATTGTTAAAATTATGAGTAGAGATTTAAACCTTGATATTCCAAAATAAATTACCTTCCTAAAAGATCACCAAGGCTAGGAATGGATCATCTAAGGCAGCAATCTTAGTCTTCGTGTGAGTCATTAAATGTGTTATATTTGAAGATGCATCTGGCATGTAAACACAACATTCAGTTTAAGTTATAACACAGTTGTTCCATTGTGATGCTGTAAGGATATAAAGGGCCATATGATTTTGTAATACAACTTTTCTCCTTATAGAAACCTCAGGATTTAGTAGGCCAATAGCCTCGTTGCTATCATTTAAGGCCTTTTGAGTGAAATCTATTAAGACTTCAATGTGAGAAATAGCATTTTCTAGTCCTACTGAAAGCACAAAATAACTGGTAAGTGATCATACCAGTGAAATGCAGACCTCTTGGTCCATCAGGCTTGTATTGATGGTAAATTTGCTGGAATCACATCTAAGTTTGTACCTAAGTGGCCTTGAGCTCAAGGGAAACTTAAAATATCCCTTCCTAGCTTTCCTGGCAGAAACCAGGGCCTAGATTGAACCCACAAAACTATTGAGTCCCATTAGATACCAGCCAGTATATTTCTGGATGTCTGACCCAATCTGTGATGGATTCCATACCAATCACTGTCTTTAAGAGAAATGGTATACTGGTAGTTTTCATAGGCACCCAGATTAATTTTCTAGGGTTATTACATTGATTATCTTCAGTATGGTTAATTGTTAAATGGTTAATTGTTCTCAGCAGAGGGGGGACTTTAGGCTTAGATGGCCATATCCTGGTGTTAGCCAGATAAATCCACTGCATAACAGAGGAAGCATCCCACCTAATAGTCTAGAGTTTTCTTCGTTTTTGTTTTTTTTTTTCTTTTTACTGAAATTTAGTCCATTGTTTTGTCTGAGCTAGAGTAACCTTAAGAGAAAATTCATATTAATGGCCAGGGTGAAGTTAAGTATTTTTGATTGCTAAGTGAGTGGGTCCCATCTAGTGATATCAGTGCTAGCCCAGACAGAACTATAATTCTTTTCTTCTAAAATAAATGTTCCAAGAGCCATTCAACAACAGCCTGGGAGAGGAGAAATCCACCAAGGTAAACCAGAGGTACTGGATGCAGATAATTGACCTACAAACCCAACAATGTGATCAATTTCTAAAATTTACATATGATTGTACCCATGACAGAAAAATCTTTGATTCATGTGCAGGAGTCCAAGGAACCAAGAAGAAAATGTTATGATCATATGGGTCACGTCCAGCATCTTGGGTCAGTGGTATACTTATGATGTAATCTTCTATTCATCCTGGCATTGGTGTATCCTAATTATCAGAGCACCACTTTAAGGCAAGTTTGAAGTCAGCAGTTCTCTATATAGACCAGTCTGGTGCAGGAGCCCTTTTTAGGTGGGAAATATGAAACCAAGAGTCATTTCCCTTCAGTTTTGCTGTGTATGAGCTAGTTAAAAGAACCTGATCAGGGCCCTTCCATCTAAGTTGGAGGAAGTCCTTTACATGATGTCTTTTCCTATATACATAATCTCATGGTTGCAAGTCATGGGATATCTGATCTTCATTTGAAGATAAATTACTGCAATAAGATTTAGAAACCAGTTTAGAATGATTTGCTAATACTTTGATTATACCCTTGCAATAATATACCTCCTTTAAGTAATATAGGATCATATAGTCCTCCAACCAATCTCATCAGTCTCCTTGTAATAATCTCAAAGAGAAACTAATGATGTTTGTGAAAGAAGTGGATCTGAGATTAAGTAAAACCAGTGGAAGGGCTTTAGGCTAAAGTAAGACATCAGTTCAGTTCGTCACTCAGTCATGTCCAACTCTTTGCAACCCCATGAATCTCAGCATGCCAGGCCTCCCTGTCCATCACCAACTCCCAGAGTTCACTCAAACTCACATCCATTGAGTTGGTGATGCCATCCATCTATCTCATCCTCTGTTGTCCCCTTTTCCTCCTGCCCTCAATCCTCTCAGCATCAGAGGGTGTTCTTTGGAGGAAATGATGCTAAAGTAAGGCATAAGCATCTGTAATTTTAGCCAAATGAGTTTTAATTGTCCATTTGTCCTATCCACTAACCCAGAAGACTGAGAATGATAGGCACAATAGAAATGTTTCATCAGTTCAGTTCAGTTCATTTGTTCAGTCGTATTCGACTCTTTCCAACCCCATGTACTGCTGCACACCAGCTTCCTTGTCTAACACCAACTCCCGGAGCTTACTCAAACTCATGTCCATCTACTCAGTGATGCCATCCAACTATCTCATCAATCTGTTGTACCCTTCTCCTCCTGCCCTAAATCTTTTGAGCATCAAAGTCTTTTCAAATGAGTCAGTTCTTCACATCAGATGGCCAAAGTATTGGAGTTGCAGCTTCAGCATCAGTCCTTCCAATGAATATTCAAGACTGACTTCCCTTAGGATGGACTGGTTCTATCTCCTTGCAGTCCAAGGGGCTCTCAAGAGTCTTCTCAAACACCACAGTTCACAAGCATCAATTCTTCCAATCTCAACTTTCTTTATAGTCCAACTCTCACATCCATACATGACTACTGGAAAAACCATAGTTTTGACTAGATGGACCACTGTTGGCAAAGTAATGTTTCTGCTTTTTAATATGCTATCTAGGTTGGTCATAGCTTTTCTTCCAAGGATCCAGCAACTTTTAATTTCATGGCTGTAGTCACCATCTGCAGTGATTTTGGAGCCTCCTAAATAAAGTCTGTCACTGTTTCCAGTGGTTCCCCATCTATTTGCATGAAGTGATGAAACTGGATGCCATGATCTTAGTTTTCTGAATGTTGAGCTTTAAGCCAACTTTTTCACTCTCCTCTTTCACTTTCATCAAGAGGCTCTTTAGTTCCTCTTCACTTTCTGCCATAAAGGTGGTGTCATCTGCGTATCTGAGGATATTATTATTTCTCCCAGCAATCTTGATTCCAGCTTGTGCTTCAACCAGCCTGGCATTTTCCATGATGTACTCTGCATTTAATTAAATAAGCAGGGTGACAGTATATAGCCTTAACTTATTCCTTTCCCAAGTTGGAACCAGTCTCCTGTTCCATGTTGGATTCTAAGTGTTGCTTCTTGATCGGCATACAGAGTTCTCAGGAGGCAGGTCAAGTGGTCTGGTAGTCACATCTCTTGAAGAATTTTCCACAGTTTGTTGTGATCCACACAGTCAAAGGCATTGGCATAGTTAATAAAGCAGAAGTTGATGTTTTTCCTGGAATCTTCTCAATTTATCAATGATCCAAAAGATGTTGGCAATTTGATCTCTGGCTCCTCTGCCTTTTATAAATCGAACTTGAACATCTAAAAGTTCAGGGTTCACATACTGTTGAAGCCTGGCTTGGAGAATTTTGAGCATTACTTTACTAGCATGTGAGATGAGTTCAATTGTGTGGTAGTTTGAACATTTTTTTAGCATTGCTTTTCTTTGGGATTGAAGTGAAAACTGATCTTTTCCAGTCCTGTGGCCACTGCTGAGTTTTCCAACATTGCTGGCATATTGAGTGCAGCACTTTCACACCATCATCTTTTAGGATTTGAAATAGCTCAACTGGAATTCTATCACCTTCACTAGCTTTGTTTGTAGTGATGCTTTCTAAGGCCCACTTGACTTCACATTCCAGGATGTCTGGCTCTAGGTGAATGATCACGCCATCATGGTTATCTGGATCATGAAGATCTTTTTTTGTACAGTTCTTCTGTGTATTCTTGCCACCTCTTCTTAATATCTTCTGCTTCTGTTAGGTCCATACCATTTTTGTCCTTTATTGTGCCCATCTTTGCATGAAATATTCCCTTGGTATCTCTAATTTTCTCGAAGAGATCTCTATTCTTTCCCATTCTATTTTTTTCCTACATTTCTTTGCACTGATCTCTGAGGAAGGCTTTCTTATCTCTCCTTGCTATTCTTTGGAACTCTGAATTCAAATGTGTATATCTTTCCTTTTCTCTTTGGCTTTCACCTCTCTTTTCTCAGCTATTTGTAAGGCCTCCTCAGACAGCATTATGCCTTTTTTAGTTTCTTTTTCTTGGGCATGGTTTTAATCACAGCCTCATGTACAATGTTACAAACCTCCACCCATATTTCTTCAGGCACTCTGTCTATCAGATCTAATCCCTTGAATCTGGTTGTCACTTTCAGTGTATAATGAAAAAGGATTTAAGCTAGGTTATACCTGAATAGTCTAGTGGTTTTCCCTACTTATTCAATTTAAGTCTGAATTTGGTAATAAGGAGTTCATGATCTGAGCCACAGTTAGGTCTGGGATTTGTTTTCACTGACTGTATAGAGTTTTCTATCTTTGACTGCAAAGAATATAACCAATTTTATTTCATTATTGATCACCTGATGATGTCCATGTGTAGATTCTTCTCTTCTGTTGTTGGAAGAGGTTGTTTGCTATGACCAGTGCGTTCTGTTGGCAAAACTCTGTTAGCCTTTGAACTGCTTTGTTTTGTACTCCAAGGCCAAATTTGCCTGTTATTCCAGGTATCTCTTGACTTACTACATTTGCATTCTAGTCCCCTATAATGAAAAGGACATCTTTTTGGGGTGTTAATTCTGGAAGGTCTTGTAGGTCTTCATAGAACCATTCAACCCTTGGCTCAGGAAAATCTGCTGAAGAAGAGATAGGTTACCCACTTCAGTATTCTTGGGCTTCCCTTGTGGCTCAGCTGGTAAAGAATATGCCTGCAGTGTGGGAGACCTAAGTTCAATCCCTGGGTTGGAAAGACCCCCTGGAGAAGGGAATGGCCACCCACTCCAGTTTTCTGGCCTGGAGAATTCCATTGACCAGTCCATGGGGTCACAAAGAGTTAGACATGATTGAGCGACTTTCACTATGGTATTAAATGAGATTCATCTGAAGTTTTCCTTTATTGTTTACCGTAAGGGTAAATGTGGCAGATGGCTGCCTCCCACATCCCCCCAGCTCCTGAGGGCTAACTAGGGAGGAAGTAGCTGATGGCTTCCAAATTGCCTGCCTTGAGTCAACTGGGCTCAGAAATTTGCATTTGGAAAAGGCTATCTACTAGTAGAGATGACAAAGTCCCTCTAGTCAAAGCTATGTTTTTTTCAGTAGTCTTGTATGGATGTGAGAGTTGGACCATAAAGAAAGCTGAGCACCAAAGAATTGGTGCTTTTGAACTGTGGTGTTGAAGACTCTTGAGAGCACCGTGGTCTGCAAGGAGATCTTACCAATCCATCCCAAAGGAAATCAGCCCTGAATATTCATTGGAAAGACTGATGCTGAAGCTGAAACTCCAGTAATTTGGCCACCTGATGGAAGAATTGACTCATTAGAAAAGACTCTGATGCTGGGAAGATTGAAGGTAGAAGAAGAAGGGGACGACAGAGGATGAGATGGTTGGATGGCATCACCAACTCAATGGGCATAAGTTTGAGTAAACTCCAGGAGTTGGTGAGGGACAGGGAGGCCTGGTGTGCTGTAGTCCATGGGGTCGCAAAGAGCTGGACATGACTCAGAGACTGAACTGAACTGAAGTAATAGAGCATAGAGCAGAAAATGTTTCATTTCACAATAAATAATTATTTACTTTCCTGACGTAAAATGAAAAGTTCTGGAATATTTTTTATATTTCTTCTACTAAATATCACATAGTGATGGTGAGAAACTCTGGATTTTAGCTCTAGATGATAACTGCTCTTTAAACAAAATGCTTCTTTTATTTCAGTGTATTTCCATTGAGTGTGTTTTATATTCATGAAATCAGTAATTAATACATTATGCTAAATATTTTCATTCATAACATTTTGTTATAGTTTGATATCAAATTTTCTTTTATAAACTGTCATTTTTCTTTTTTGTTATTGTTTATTCTAGTTGTTTTTGTCTGTTTCTGCACTGGTACACACTTTAATTCCTGAATTTTTCCATTGTTTTGTGCAGTAAGTCTGGTGCCTCATGTTATTATTTTTCCGCTCTTTGTTAGATATCCTTTGATTACTTTTTCCATGTGTACTTTGAAATCATCTCATTAAATTGCCACTCTCTCCCCAATAAAACCTGAAGCTTTTTTTTTTGTACACATTAAACTCATTAGTTAACATAGAAAGAATAATATATTATTTAACAGTATTATTTGACTCTTCATCTGTTGTTATTCTGTTTTCTTTGGGAATATTTAGTTAGCATTAGTACTATGGCTCATTTTTGAAAAATCTATGTCTAGGTAGTTTAGTTTTGTTGTTTATTATTTGCTATTTTTATAGGAAGTTTCACTTTTGTACTAAACTTCTGTATTCCTTTTTTTGTGTATCAGCAGAATAGCAGTTAGTTCTTTCCTGACTAACACCATTGCCTTTCTCTTGAATCTATTTTAAGCCATTGCTATTATTAATTCGTGTTTTTTGTTTTGTTTTGTTCTGTTTTGTTTTTACCATCACTCACTCAGTCAAGTGAAGATCCTTGGCCCTGGGGTGGGAATGATCTGTGCTGTCTCTGGTGTCTGGCCACTTCTCATAGGTCTTTAGTAATTTGTTTAATTACCACATTTCTTTCTGTCTCTGTTTCATCACTAGTCATCAAATTTCTTGTCTAAATTAGATTTGTCCCTGGGTCTTTTGGACACTCTTTCCAGTAAATTCATGTGGGATTTTTCTTTCAAGCAGTAAATCACAGGTCCTGCCTTCAAATCAGGCTATCCTGCAGTGTAGTTACAGATATTTCTTGAAACATCTGTCTGTTTTATCTCATCCTTCTAGAATCAATTTCTACTCATTAGTATATTTCTTCCATAAAATCATTTGGGATAATGAATGAACAGATTAATCTTTTAATTCAAACAATAGTTTCCACTTATCATGCCTGTTTACTTTTTAATTCTTTTAAAGAGAATAGAGAGCCTTATTAGAATCAAATATAAACTACAGAGTGTAGAATTTATATAAGAGATGAAAGTATACTGAAACATCATATTAATTCAGTGTTTAGTTATTCATGCCAGATTCTGAGAATATGGACATTACATCTTCAGAGGTTGGAAAAGATTGCTCCATAAGCCTCTAGATCCACTATTTTTTTAAGATGGTTTTTGTGATATCCTTTTACAAAGCTTTTGTGACAAATGGATGTCATCAATTTGTGTCATCAGTGACATAATGAGACAATCATAATTTTTTTCCAGATACAACAATGTCATGACACTAAAAAATTTTTTTCATGATTTTAACAAACTTTATGAAGAAAAAATAAAGGTTATATTTCATTGAAATGATTGTTTTACATGAATTTCTCTACAAGTCCATAAAATAAGAACTACATCTCCATTTTATTTTGGGGGAAATTAAAACAGAGAGGTTAAACTACTAATACAAATCACACAACTAACTGTTGGAAGAGCCAACATTAAAAGCTACACTTTCTAATATATTAGTAATGTGATAATTAGGCAGGCCAACCAGAGCCTCATTTTGCCATAAACTAATATTTTCTGTTTTTGAAAGATAGAATATCTTAGCAAGGGAATGTACAGGGGCTCAGAATCAGATAGAATAAGTATACTGACATTTCTATCTGGTGCTGTTAAAGTTGTGATTTCTGTTGTGTGCAAGAGACCTTCACAGTCCTGCAAGATTCTCAGCAAACTCTCTTGTATTCCTTCAGTATTTCCGACAAGGTTTCAAATGCTAACTTCTTATACTTTGGGATTTAAGACATGAACTAATCTGATAAACATTTAAAATAATTTGTCTCATTATTTGGCTAACCACTGGCTTACAATAAGTTCTATTCAGCTCTTCAGTATAAGCCATGGTTTCTTGAACAAAACATTAATTTTGTTATATGTAGCATAATATGTTAAGATTTAAATTTATGTGGTTTGATTAGATTTAAGTAATATGTTTAGATATTTCTGGTCAACAAATTTTTGGTGAATTTTTATTTTTGTTTCCTAAAGATCAGAGAAACTTGCTATTCAGAAGAATTGGTTTTCTATATCTAAGACCAAGATACTTTTCAATTTTGACAATCCTGAGATCTGCATCCTGGAAGTAAGGTGATTATGCTGATCAGAAATAAGTCTTGTCTTAGTAATAAAATGAGTTGGCTCTTATTCTCATTTTTTTTTCCTCCAGTTGAAACCCAAATCATCCTTATTAGGAGAGTTTTATGGTCTAATTTTTTTAATAGAGTAAAACTTGACATAAATCAATGGAAAATCAAACATTAAACCCCTAAACTTTAAGCGACTTACTCTAGATTTAATCAAACAGTTTTCTTGAAATACTGATGAATGACAACTAATTACTTACTCAATGTAATGCTTGTCATTCAACTGAAAAAACAATCACTAAATCTCATATCATGGTTTTCAGCAAAGTCCCAAGCAACCCACAAGGAATAAAGTTAAATATTACAAAGATCACTAATTCAGTATATCTATAAGTACATTTATTCTGACTTTGTTCACTGATTTTTTTTTACTTACTTTACATACAATGCCAAATTAGGTTTCCTAAAATAGAGTGAGTGATCCTACTTATCACCACTGTATTTCAGGAAATTTGCCTACTGACATGTTAATTCTGCTTGCTAAAAGGAAAGAATTCCAGTCATGGCATTCAAATACCTAGGTTTTGCTTTATTACCTCTTGCTGAGTGAATCATCTATCCTAATCATTTAATCCTAAGATTAAAAAGTTTTAAAATACCAATTAATAAACTTAAATACAATTATTAACAAAGATTAAATCAATAATATTATGTTTCATTTCCGTTCAGTTCAGTCCTTCAGTAGTGTTCGAGTCTTTGTGACCCCATGGACTGCACCATGCCAGGCATCCCTGTCCATCACCAACTCCGAGAGTCTACACAAACTCGTGTCCATTGATTCAGTGATGACCTCCAACCATCTCAACCTCTCTCGTCACCCTCTCCTCCTGCCCTCAATCTTTCCCAGCATCAGGGTCTTTTCAAATGAGTCAGCTCTTCACATTAGGTGGCCAAAATATCGGAGTTTCAGCTTCGACATCAATCCTTCCAAAGAACACCCAGGACTGATCTCCTTTAGGATGGACTGGTTACATCTCTTTGCACTACAATGGACTCTCAAGAGTCTTCTCCAACACCACAGTTCAAAAGCATCAGTTTTTGGTGATCAGCTTTCTCTATAATCCAACTCTCACATCCATACATGACTACTGGAAAAACCACACCCTTGACTAGATGTACCTTTGTTGACAAAATAACATCTCTGCTTTTTAATATGCTGTCTAGGTTGGTCATAACTTTCCTTGCAAGGAGCAAGCATCTTTTAATTTCATGACTACAGTCACCATCTGCAGTGATTTTGGAGCTCAAAAAATAAAGTCTGACACTGTTTCCACTGTTTTCCCATCTAGTTCCCATGAAGTGATGGGACCAGATGCCATGATCGTTTTCTAAATATTGAGCTTTAAGCCAACTCTTGCACTCTCCTCTTTCACTTTCATCAAGAGGCTCTCTAGTTCCTCTTCACTTTCTGCCATAACGGTGGTGTCATCTGCATATTTGAGGTTATTGATATTTCTCCTGGCAATCTTGATTCCAGCTTGTGCTTCCTCCAGCCCAGCGTTTCTCATGATGTATTCTGCATATAGGTTAAATAAGCAGGGTGACAATATACAGCCTTGATGTTCGCCTTTTCCTATTTGGAACCAGTCTGTTGTTCTATGTCTAGTTCTAACTGTTGCTTCCTGACCTGCATATAGGTTTCTCAAGAGGCAGGTCAGGTGGTCTGGTATTCCCATCTCTTTCAGAATTTTCCACAGTTTATTTTGATCCACACAGTCAAAGGCTTTGGCATAGTCAATAAAGCAGAAATAGATGTTTTTCTGGAACTCTCTTGCTTTTTTGATGATCCAGCAGATGTTGGCAATTTGATGCCTTTTCTAAAACCTGTTTGAACATCTGGAAGTTCATGGTTCACATATTGCTGAAGCCTGGCTTGGAGAAAATTGAGCATGACTTTACTAGCATATGAGATAAGTCCAATTGTGTGATAGTTAGAGCACTCTCTGGCATTGCCTTTCTTTGGAATTGGAATGAAAACGGACCTTTTCCAGTCCTGTGGCCACGGCCAAATTTTCCAAATTTGCTGACATTTTGAGTGTAGCACTTTCACAGCATCATCTCCAGGATTTGAAATAGCTCAACTGGAATCCCATTACCTTCACTAGCTTAGTTCATAGTGATGCTTCCTAAGGCCCACTTCACATTCCAGGATATCTGGCTCTAGGTGAGTGATCACACCATCCTGATTATCTGGGTCATGAAGATCTTTTTTGTACAGTTCTTCTGTGTTTTCTTGCCACTTCTTCTTAATATCTTCTGTTTTTGTTTGGTCCATACTGTTTCTGTCCTTTATTGTGCTCATCTTTCCATGAAATGCTTCCTTGGTATCTCTAATTTTCTTGAAGAGATCTCTAGTCTTTCCCATTCTTTTTTTTTTTTTCTCTCTCTCTCTATTTTTTTTGCATTGATTGCTGAGAAAAGGTTTCTTAACTCTGCTGGCTATTCTTTGGAACTCTGCATTCAGATGCTTATATCTTTCCCTTTCTTCTTTGCTTTTCGCTTCTCTTCTTTTCACAGCTATTTGTAAGGCTTCCTCAGACAGTGATTTTGTCTTTTTTGCATTTCTTTTTCTTAGGGATGGTCTTGATCCCTGTCTCGTGTACAATGTCATGAATGTCCATCCATAGTTCATCAGGAACTCTGTCTATCTGATCTAATCTATTTCTCATTTCCACTGTATAATCATAAGGGATTTGATTTAGATCATACCTGAATGGCCTAGTGGTCTCCTCCACTTTCTTCATTTTAAGTCTGAATTTAGCAATAAGGAGTTCATTGAGCCACAGTCAGCTCCTGGACTTGTTTTTGCTGACTATATAGAGCTTCTCCATCTTTGGCTGCAAAGAATATAATCAATCTGATTTCGGTGTTGACCATCTGGTGATGTCCATGTGTAGAGTCTTCTCTTGTGTTGTTGGAAGAGGGTGTTTGCTATCACCAGTGCGTTCTCTTGGCAGAACTCTATTAGCCTTTGCCCTGCATCATTCTCTACTCCAAGGCCAAATTTTCCTGTTATTCCAGGTGCTTTTTGACTTCCTACTTTTGCATTCCAGTCCCCTATAATGAAAAGGACATTCCAGTTTATGTTTACATGTGTGTATATGGATGATGATAAATTCCTTCATTCATGTCCAACTCCCTGCAACCCTATGGACTGTAGCCGAGAGACTCCTCTGTCCATTGGATTCTCCAGGCAAGAATATCTTAATAGGTTGCCATGCCCTTTTCCAAGGGATCTTACTGACCCAGGAATCGAACTTGCATCTTTTATGTCTCCCGCATTGGCAGGCAGGTTCTTTACTGCTAGGGTCATCTGGGAAGCCCATATTTTTGTATATCTTCATATATTTATAAGAATTTGAGAATTTAGGAAATTTGTCACTACACAGGTGAAGGAAAATTGGCATAATTGTTTTAGATTAGTTTTGCAGTATGAATCACATTTTAAAAATTGTATCCTTTGGCCCCAGTACTCACCATCAGAATTTGATCTAAAGGAAAAGTTTAGGTAAATAATAACACCCAAAGTTGTTCAAAATAATAAAATTTAGGCCAAGCTGACGTTCGTTATTAAGGAATTCATTAATTATATCATTTTACAACTCCTTGATAAAACATTTCAAAGACATCAAGTTGTCGACTAAAAAATATAGTCACAACTTGAAGTTAGAGAGTTATTTTGTTTAGTTGGAATGTTTAGGACTCTGAGCCTGAGAAATGGCAGGCATATCAGTAGCTCTGAGAAAACTGTTCCAAGGAGGTAGGGGAAAGTCAGGCTATATACAAGTTTGCAACAAAGGGAGCAAGCGGTCTGAACATCAAAGATCAGGTATCAAGGAATTTAGTATTTTCTGCATGGGAAGACGGAAGCCTCTGGGCTCACCAAAATCATTCCTTTCATATGTGCCTCAGCTATCTGGGGCCAATCCTGTTTCCTTTTTAACCTTGCTTCTTCCACTCCCCCAGCTCCTCAGCAACCACCATGGGATGGTGGCACTATGTGATGCTGGATCAGTTTGGGGAGCTCTCACTCACATCAGAAATCTCTGATGGCTGTGACATTTCTTATTTGTTAATGGCAGGAGATATTTTCATACCACAGATGAATATATAAAATAGTGAAACACTAAAAACAAAGAGCTTTAAATTCTCTATATAGAATAATTTCAAATATACAACCAGTCCATTCTGAAGGAGATCAACCCTGGGATTTCTTTGGAAGGAATGATGCTAAAACTGAAGCTCCAGTACTTTGGCCACCTCATGCGAAGAGTTGACTCATTGGAAAAGACCCTGATGCTGGGAGGGATTGGGGGCAGGAGGAGAAGGGGACGACAGAGGATGAGATGGCTGGATGGCATCACAGACTCAATGGACGTGAGTCTGAGTGAACTCCGGGAGTTGGTGATGGACAGGGAGGCCTGGCGTGCTGCAATTCATGGGGTCGCAAAGAGTCGGACACGACTGCGCGACTGAACTGAACTCAAATATACAAATATTATCTGAGAAGAATAATTCTCTAGGCAGAATGATTCCAGGTAATTTTATATTCTCCTACATGCAACCTCTATGTTTTTAATGTTCTTGAACCATATAAATATTAAGAAAACACAATTTATTATAATATAGTATTAATTTTTTAGCACTTTCCATGTGCCAGACATTCTTCTAAGTGCTTTACATGTTTTGACTGTAAGGTATAGTTCGAGACAAGGCAAAAATGTAAGGTATAGTTCAAGACAGGACAATGAAGAAAGGAGGACAATCTCAATGGAGACAGGCTACCTTTATTCAGGCAAGGCTGGTCTAATGACCAGTCTGAGCATGTGCAGGATCAGGGAGGATTCATATTTAAGGGGAGGTTTTGCGGAAGCAATAAGGGAAGATGTTAGGAGGATGAACAGGTGTGGGGTGGTCCTGGGCCGAGGGGTGGAGTGTTCCAGGCTGATGAATCTGCCCAGAACATCCGGGTGGGACTTAAAGTTCAGTTTTGTCATCCCTGAAGTCAGGTGGTTCAGCAAAGGCCCTTGAAGTTGTTATCTTCTTTTTCCAGGCCCAAGGCCTTTGAGGTCTTTATCTTCTTTTCTAGGCCCAAGGACTCCTTCATTAACCTTACATGTTTTACTGTTTTAACTCAGTATGAATAAGCTTGCTGATACTGCTATGATATGAAATAATTTTACTCCTTTGAGTCTCTCACTGTAGAAAGAGTCTCCCAAAAGGAACTTTGTTAAATTATGGACAGTAGCGTGACAGGCGCTTTAGTTCATGGAATTCTCCAGGCAAGAATACTGCAGTGGGCTGCCATGCCTTCCTCTAGGGGATCTTTTGGACGCAGGGATCCAACCAGTGTCTCCTGCATTGCAGGCAGATTCTTTACTACTGAGCCACCAGGAAAGCCCTCGTTAATTAATAACTGACTCGAAATCTATGGAGTTTTAGAGACAACTGACTGAAAGGGAACAGAAAGAATGTGCCACGAAAAGGACTGATAGAGGGTCAGAAGTGTCAGTTGAGTCAACTGACTTCATGTGTGGTAAGAAGATAAAGTCATGCATGTTGCAGCTAATGTTTTAACTGGAAAGAATCAAATGCTTAAGAAATACCCTGTTTCAACGTCACTTGGGCCCGGGGGCTTCTTATGCTTATTTGAAAATCTGGACTTCAATCATGAAAGTTCTTTTGACAATGAAAGCCATAAAAAAGCATTCTGGCTTGGTAGGTTTATTTTCAAGAAGCCCCCCTTGATGAGGCTGGGTAGACTTCTGAATAAAAATGCTTTTGTTAAAAGAGATATATTTCTGTACCTTGATAGTTTTAAAAGAGTGAATAAATCTTTGAAGTATTCTGAAGCTAGAAGACATTAAGGACATAGTGGGAAGATGGGAAAGCAGTCTGTGAAGCTCTTCTATGGATTCCTTCCTCACAATTTGAATGAAGATAGCATTTTGCTTTCTAAATAAGGTTCTAAGACAAAATTCCCAGAGATATGTTAAATAACTCGCTATTGTCTGTGCATCAAGAATCTAATTGAATTGACTTGGTTTGTGGTAGATGAAATAGTGGGATGCCGAACATATCATAAAACCACCATATTAAGTAAATTTCTTATCTTCTCAATTC
Source organism: Aepyceros melampus (assembly GCA_006408695.1). Taxonomy (NCBI): domain Eukaryota; kingdom Metazoa; phylum Chordata; class Mammalia; order Artiodactyla; family Bovidae; genus Aepyceros; species Aepyceros melampus. Next base: position 51,198 of record SJXQ01009055.1, read on the forward strand.
ACAGTGTGGTATAAGGGCTTCCCTGAGGCTCAGAGGTTAAAGCATCCGCCTGGAATGCAGGAGACCCAGGTTCGATCCCTGGGTCAGGAAGATCCCCTGGAGAAGGAAATGGCAACCCACTCCAGTACTCTTGCCTGGAGAATCCCATGGAGGGAGGAGCCTGGTAGGCTGCAGTCCATGGGGTCATTCACAGTGTAGTATAAGAGGAGTCTTTTTTTTTTTTTTCAATCACCTTGGTCCTGACAATCCAAATATAAGTCATTTATATTGACTGTTTCCCATGCCATCACCCTCCTGCTGCCTGACTATTGATTCAGTCATTAGCACCTTTTGCAGAGGGATTACCAAAAAGAGAGAGATTGAAACCAAATCTAGAAGTAAATATTTTCCTGTGATAGTTGATTATGAACAAAGCAATTTATATGTTGAGTGGTGATTAAATCATTTCAATTGGCATAGGCCTTTCCTAGTTTTAGCATTGAAAGTCACATCTCCTTGGGAGTCCTCTTAGTTTCAGGAAAAATGGGACTTTTGGTCTTCCTATTTGTATAATCTGTATAAATACCTCAACACAAATATAGAGTTATGTGGTGAGGCCTTCCTTGACAAACTGAAATATAGTCTCACAAGTCTGGAAAATATTAACCTCATAGCTGACTTTAAACATCTGAGTAAATTTTGTATCAAACAGGAAGAAAGCAATCTGTCATGACAGCAAAGGACTCAGTGGAGGAGGCACAGTGAGTTCAAGTAATAAAGGCCATTTGGACCCCCCCCAATCTGTCTATCACCCACTGTCCTCAAGCTTCAGGGCCCACATAGGAAATTTCTATTATTTTGGAGGAGAATTGTATAAAAGATATTACAATTGACAATTAGATCCCAAATTCCTGCCTAACTTTGGCATTCTTCGAGGAGATTAGGAAAAGGAAAGTAAAATGGAAGCGTTCTCTTCCTTTGAACTTAAACTGACTATTTTTGGAGGATGGCACTTTACTCATTTTTCATTCATTCAATGATATTCAGTTTCATTATGATCTGACAAAGAGATGAAATCACGATCAAATTTAACTTTAGATCCTGTAAATTCAATTGAAATGCTGCTGTTACCTATTGATTCTGGATTTATTTAAGATTATTTCCATGGCAAACTCCTCACTGTAGTTAATTAGGACAGTATATTTCTTTTTGCAATACAGTCTTTATTGAATACCTTGGCCATCATTCTCAGAAGGTATCATCCCTTGTTTACAGAAACATCTAACAAGAAATCCCATATTTGTTGTACTTTTTATCTGTACATACTTATCACTTTACCTTATCTTCTCAGCTTTCCTTCCCATTTTAGAAGAGAAAGTGATTATTCTCTTTCAAGCTGTCATCTCTTTTTAAACCCCTTTCAAGTACTTAAGAAAACTGAACAAAGTTTGTTCTGATTTTCTTCTATTTAAAGTATCTCTGCCTTTAGAACATTTGTCTTTGCCTTCAATATGTTCAGCTTTCTTCATATAGAAAAAAAAGGAAAGGTGGTTATATTTGTCCTGTCCACCTATGGTATTTCTTTCTTCTTCTTTTACTAAAATCTGTATGAATGAACAATTTACTCTTTAAGAAATAAAAAGTCATTAAAGATAAGTTTACTGTATCTTCTGTTTCCTTTTTCCCCTCCAAGGCCATCAATCTCTGTCCCTAGAGTTCTTTTTGTAAGAAAAATACCTTATACATTCATAGATAAATTCTATTCAAGTTTCTTGCCAAATATGTGAAAGATATTCTCCTTTCTTTCCTTAGGTATTTTGAGATATGTATGGTATGACGGGAAAGGAGGAAGATGAAGCAAGGGGGAGGTCTAGAAAACTTGTATCATGACTGAAGGCAGGGCTTTAGAAGACTTCATTTCTGAAGACTATTGCTGTGTTCTCAAAAACAAGCATTATGATAGCCTTGTTCTTCAAGAATATTCTCATGACTCCTCAAGTCCTTATATGTAAAACAATAAAAAAAAGTTTATGGAATACATTTCTAGCCATACAATAAATATATCTATATTTTATCTTGCCTACCAGCTCAGTTCAGTCACTTAGTCATGTCCAACTCTTTGTGACCCCATGAATCGCAGCACACCGGTCCTTCCTGTCCATCACCATCTCCCGGAGTTCACTCAGACTCACGTCCATCCAGTCAGTGATGCCATCCAGCCATCTCATCCTTGGTCGTCCCCTTCTCCTCCTGCCTCCAATCTCTCCCAGCATCAGAGTCCTTTCCAATGAGTCAACTCTTCGCATGAGGTGGCCAAAGTACTGGAGTTTCAGCTTCAGCATCATTCCTTCCAAAGAAATTCCAGGGCTGATCTTCTTCAGAATGGACTGGTTGGATCTCCTTGCAGTCCAAGGGACTCTCAAGAGTCTTCTCCAACACCACAGTTCAAAAGCATCAATTCTTCGGCACTCAGCCTTCTTCACAGTCCAACTCTCACATCCATACATGACTACTGGAAAAAACATAGCCTTGACTAGACGGACCTTAGTCAGCAAAGTAATGTCTCTGCTTTTGAATATGCTATCTAGGTTGGTCATAACTTTTCTTCCAAGGAGTAAGCGTCTTTTAATTTCATGGCTGCAGTCACCATCTGCAGTGATTTTGGAGCCCAGAAAAATAAAGTCTGACACTGTTTCCACTGTTTCCCCGTCTATTTCCCATGAAGTGATGGGACTGGATGCCATGATCTTCGTTTTCTGAATGTTGAGCTTTAAGCCAACTTTTTCACTCTCCTCTTTCACTTTCATCAAGAGGCTCTTTAGTTCTATAAGAGTCTAATTCATTAAGTTCTAGAAATAGCGCTGTTGCTGCTGCTAAGTCGCTTCATTTGTGTCCGACTCTGTGCCACCCCATAGACGGCAGCCCACCAGGCTCCGCCATCCCTGGGATTCTCCAGGCAAGAACACTAGAGTGGGTTGCCATTTCCTTCTCCAATGCATGAAAGTGAAAAGTGAAAGTGAAGTCGCTCAGTTGTGTCCAACTCAGCGATCCCATGGACGGAGGAGCCTGGTAGGCTGCAAGCAAGAGTACTGGAGTGGGGTGGCATTGCCTTCTCTGAAACAGCACTTGCATAGCCCTATTTCTCATTTCTTGGACTGGACCTTGCCTCCTTCATGGGAAGAAGAAGGGAGAGATGAAGGTAAAAGTTGCCTTCACCCATAATTTTTAACAACTGAACTGAACTGAAAGATGTTGCTGCCTGTATAACTGCTCTCATGTTCACTAAGTCCTCTTTCAGAAATAAGTTAGAGAGAGATAGATATTGGTGGGTTTGGGGGCAAGTATAAGCCACAAAGAAAATTACCATAGTGAGAGGTTTAATTAAAAGGAGAATTATTTTTCTGTTTGGATATATCATGAATTTTTGATTGATTAAAGCCAATAATTATGCCATGTGACTCCTCTTTTGATCAAAGAGTTGCTTTCCAATCTGTGTATTATGATATTTTTTAATCCTCTTCACTTGTTCCCTTGAAGTAGCTATTTAGTCAAGTATTAGAAAATAGTTTTAGCAGCACTGCATATATGTTAATCATATTTTACTGCTTGGGGAAAATTATACTATGAAACATTGGATATTAAATCTTATAAACCAGAATTTGGATTTGTGATCAAATTCACACTCCTAAAATTTTGAGGCCTTCTGGCCCATGATTATTTTATTTTATCTTTAAACAAAGTAGACATGAAAATTAAAGGAAAAGTGGGAACAAAGCATGTAAGTTTTCAGCCTTGTATTTAGGATTTCTGCTTAAATTTGGGCAGGAAGAGGTCAGAGGACCATGTCAAGGAGTCTGGAGTGGTGACACTCCTGTATTACAGGAGGATCTTTCCTCCTTCCATTTTTTTATTTAATTTTTAATGGAGGATAACTGCTTTACAATGTTGTGTTGATTTCTGCTATACAACAACATGAATCAGTCATAAGTATAAATATATCCCATCCTCTTTCTTTTACTAATTAAAGAAGGAAAACAGCCAAAGTACCTCTCAAAAATCTTTCCAGGTAAAGGACTATGCTAAATAAATTACAAAATATTGGGTAGAAAGGAAGGTACTCCAGCAGGAGAAATATACCTGTGCAAAAAAATAGGGAGGAAGGTAAGGAATAAAGAATAGAGAACTTTCATAAGCTGGGATGATGAAACTACTGTGACACCAAGAAGGTGATGTGTCTTTATATCATGAGAGAAGGTTATGTCAAAGAAAAACAATTATCTGTCTTTGTTATCAGACAGCTGTGTATGAATCTTGATTCTGCCTCATTCTTGGTATAATTATGGAAATTATTATTGAGTTTTAGTCTTTTCATCTATAAAACAGGCATCATATCCAAAAACCAAATACATTTCAAAGTTATCGTGAGGATTAAATTAGTTAATGGATGTGAAAATATGTACTACAGTATCATAGGATGAAATCTCAGTGACTGACATGCAGATAAGTAGTTAAGTGACCCAAACTTCCAAATTCACTCTTGGTTAGACATATCCTCTTGGTATTTTTTAAGAAAGAAAAGCAGAATCCCTACCTCCTGCAAAAAAATCTTTTTGACTCCACTGTCTATACAAAGAAATTACTTTTTTATCTAATATGTCATTATCCTGCATGATACAGTAACATCACTAAAATTATTTCAGCATTTTATGTTTTTCAATAAACAAGTTCAATTTTCTATTTCTAAATTTTAAAGAGTAGGTTGAAACCCTACTGCTGCAAAGGATATTTTTGAAATCATGTGTTCCAAAAAGGGTCAGAACTAAACAGATATCTCCTGCTATTGGTGTTCAAATCCTAAGTGATGTTCCAGGTGGTAAAACAATACATGAGCTAATTCCTCCACCCATCCCTTTGATCAAAGCACTGGAAGGGTAGCAGTAATGTTCACTTGAGGTGACCTCATGTAGCCATTTGGGTCGCCTATTCTTCAGCTACATTTTACTGAACATTTATTGACCCTGTGCACATTACCTTATATAACTATCAAAAATCCTCTAAGGCTGGTACTGTTTTCTCTTTTTCCCAAGAGAGGCAACTGAGATTTAGTGAGCTTTCCTAAAGTCACAGGACCAGCAAGATATAGAGCTGGATTCGGAATCAAACCTCTTGTTCATCAAAGCTCTGCTATTGCAATCAGCCTCCCCAAGTAGATGATCACAGAAATCTCAATGGTTTTCTCTGGGCAAAGAGATCAGAGTAACACACCCTATGTTTGGTCCAGTTGCTGCACATGGACCCTTTCAAAATTCTGTACGTTGCAAGCATGTGAAACAGAAGACAGAGGGTTTCTTTGGATGGAAAGTAAGACACAGGCCTCCCAAGCGCATGAGTGTGTACCTGGGTGGTCACCTGGGTACATCAGGACAGCTCCCAGCTGTGGTGCTTTGACTCTGTGCATTGCTTGTGAGATAGTTGTATACATATAGTGACCTCAGCGGTATTTGTTTCTGCACACAGACTCCCTTGTCCCCCAACTTATTTTCCCTAAATCCCACCTGAACACATTGTCTCAAATCCCTGAATCTCTGCCCAGTTTCCCAGCATGAGCAGTCTGAGAGGGTCCTCAAAGTTTGTGGTCTGCGAATGTCTCCTGAACACGTTAACTGAGAAAGGTTTTGTCCACATCATTAAATTATTTCAAGAATAGCTTTTCTCTAGGCAGTAATGGGCAGAACAGACAATAGTAGGTTTTTCAGAGGAAAGAAGGGTTGAGAGCTGAATGCAGAGGGAGTACTGCCTGTGTGGATGACTATGTTTGCTTGCATCCATGCCCTTAGCCTTTCAGGAGGTTTTCCTTCCCTTCTTTTTGACCCCACTTCCCAAATATTTCCTGAGAATTTCATGTCATTCTAGGTGATTTTGAAACCAAAGTAGCACTAGATACCTCCATATGGTAACTGGCAAAACTAAACTTTTATAAAAGGAGATTGGAATGGATGAAACTAAGGATAATTTTCTAAAACCTTATGATAGAACCATGACGATAACTGTTTCTAGTTAATGGTTTGTTTCATGTAGTGATCCAGTTTCATTCATTCATAGCCCAATTTGTCGGGGGTAAAATAGTGAATAAGACTGCCGTTTTGCCTTCTCATGCAATGACACTGCAACAGGATACAACCATTAATAATGCAGCAAGCCCTGATAGCCCATAAGAGGGGCATCTAACTCAAGAAGGATAAGGGGACCTTTTGATGCAGTTGATGAAAATGGACTTAAAAGTTGAGTAGGGGATTTACTGAGAAGGAAGCAGTGGGAAGAAATACTGTGGGAGAAGACAGGGAGTTCAGCTTTGCACATGCTATCTTTAAGGCATCTAAGATACATTCTAATAATAGCTAACATTTCCATGGAGAGCTGATAATGTGTCAGACAAGTTTTAAATGTTGTTTCCAATGTTCTCTACAGCCTGAGGAGGTAGACTTTTTTTTATCTTCCCTTTTACAATAAGGTGGAGATAAACATTTCTGAGTCATTAGTGTGTTGATGGCCACTGAAACCATGGGAGGGTTTGAGGTTGCCCAGGGGGGAATAGAGGGGCTTTCCAGCAAATAACCCACCTGCCAAAGTAGGAGACATAAAAGACGTGGGTTTGATCCTGGATTGGGAAGATCCCCTGGCGAAGGGAATGGCTACCCACGCTAATATTCTTGCCCAGAGAATCCCATGGACAGAGGATCCTGGCAGGCTATAATCCATAGCATCACAAAGAGTCAAACATGACTGAAGCAACTTAATAAATTAATAAATAAAATAAAGGAGATAGCAGCTGGAGGAAGAAAGAAGGTTCTAGAAATAGTCCAAGGAATATCAAAAAGTAGGCAGAGAATAAACAGCTGAGAATATGGAGGAAAGGCCAGGAGAGCACCGTGTGATGGGAACAAGGAGAAATTCACCTGAAGAAGGCAGGCGTGGCCTCCCTTCCAGAGGAGAAGTCAGGGGCGATCCAGACTCAGTGTAGGGACCAGGAACTGAGGAGAGAACAGAAGTGAGGAAGAAGGGTGATTAAGGGGGCTGGAATTCACTCAAACACCAGGCCGAAAGAGGAGGGAGAGAAGGCACTCCAAAGTGGACCTTGGGCCTGGAGATTTTATGCATGAGACCCGTAAAAAGGTATACCCAGGGTCTGTGAAGAGGGTGGGAGCTGAACCCCAGCAGGGCCAGCTTGGGCTGGAAGGAGTAATGTTTCTTTCACAGAGCAAGACAGAAGGAGCAAAGATTGCCTCTGGATGTGGGTGGGTTTACATATTCTACGTTCTCCACTGTGACTCCTAATCCTCTGTATTGCATGATTAAACTGAGTAATGACCTCCAGTAAGTCCCTACTATGAATCTTCAAGTTGTGAGCTTTCAAAGATGCAGATATACATTCCATCAACATCAGGGGTGAGTGAAATTGCAGCTTGCCCTCCATATCTTATTGCTGACGATCCTTCAGCTCTACCATCTCTCTCCTCCTCTCCCCACTCCAATCAGTAACTCTTCTTGCCTATTCACTCAATGCCAGCCCCCGTGTGCCAGCTGTTGTTCTATACTACTGTACTTTTCAGGGTACTGTACAGTAAGATTAAAAAAGTTTTTGTGCTTGTTTTTTATGTATTCAGTTCAGTTCAGTCACTCAGTCGTGTCTGACTCTTTGAGACCCCACGGACTGCAGCACGTCAGGCTTCCCTGTCCATCACCAACTCCCAGGGCTTACTCAAACTCATGTCCATTGAATCGGTGATGCCATCAAACCATCTCATCCTCTGTCATCCCCTTCTCCTCCTGCCTTCAAACTATCCCACATCAGGGTCTTTTCTAATGAGTGAAAAAGTACTGAAAAGCTATTACAGTACAGTGCTGTACAGCCAGTTGATTTAGCTGGGTACCTAGGCTAACTTTGTCAGATTTACCAACAAACTGGACTTAATGAATGTGCTCTCAGAAGGGAACTTGTCATATGTAGTGGACTTACTATAATCAATCCAAACTACCACAATCCAGTTGAGATTCCCAGACACACTGAGTTATTTATTTGCTTGTTTAGTCAGTCACATACTAGTTTGTATTTACTTTCAATTGTAAAGAGAGTGGTAAAAAATCAACAATGAGAATAAAATTAACATATTCCACCACTTCATTTATTCATTTTTTCTTTTTGATTTGGTCACTTCTTTTTAATATTGGGAAATGCTATCAGGATTTCATATTAATCTGTTGAATTTGGAAAGAAGGGGGATGGTGAAGTTTAGTGGCTTCAGTGTGGCTCTTGAAACAAACATGTCTACACCATCTTGGATCTTGCTTTGGAATCCTTTTTGTTCAGCACTGAAGTTATTTTTGGGATATCATATGGATTTTTCATTGAAACATCTGTGTTAACTTTTATTATCCCCAGTCTGCTTTGTAGTTTTGGAAACAGATATAAAGAACGAGCAACCCAAAGCAGAGTAATATAGTGGGAAGCATCCTTCATAAGTCAATTGAGGAATTTAATAATCTCTTTAGAAATAAGCTCTGCAGCTATGAGAAAAATGTGTGGGTTAAAGGCCTTCCAATTAAGAAAGGTTTCTCTGTGGATTTATAGGCTGGTGGTTCACTCTTCCTGTTCATGTTGCCATAGCAACTGTCAGGTAGATTTTCTGCTACTTGCTAGGAAGTTGGAAATGTTGAGTCTGGTTGAGCCTTTTCAATTCAGTGAAGCTTAAATGAAATTCTTTGCAAGGAACTGGCATTTAGCCTGGGTCATTTATTCATATCTAGAAGAAAAAATCAATTATAGTAATCAAATGTGCAAATTTTTTATTGGGATTATTTTTGGTACATATTTTGTGCTGTAATCTATTTTTAATGCTGGGGTACTAAAGGTTTGAAGGGCTGCAGCTGGCCTCTTCAGTATCTGATGGCTCGTGGCTTTAATTACAGCCTGAGACATAGGAAGGCATGCCTTTCTCTGGTCTACTTTTGCAAGCTATAATACCCCTGGTGATATTCAGACGCAAACTAGGTATCCAGGAGACTCATTAGGTGGAGACACCTTTACCACACCAAGTACAATGCACAGCCTTTTATTGTTTTATTTTTCTTGTCCTGTTGGTTATTTGAATTACAGCCTGGGAAATAAATCATTGATATTCCATTATTTAAACTTCCTGTGAGTACAGTATCTTCATTTTCCCTTCAGATTCAACCCACTTGGGTTCATCTCACTACGGTTCATGTCAGCCCACACTGAGTAATGTGTGACAGCTGCATATAGAATAGTGTCCTTTAATCTTTTTTAAAAAATCAAGCATGTAGGTGGGCAAAGTGAGCACACTTGCCCTTGCTCCTTACATAACACACCGAATCTGCCACAGGAAGGAAAGACATTGATGGGGCATCTCTTAGCTTGTTCTTTTGTTAGCATCTTTGCTCATTGGCACAGAAACAGCAGCTTCTACAAGAAAAAAGGCACAGTCCTTATTTCACACTGAGATGCTATTTATATACCAGCTCCCCTGTGGACATTTCTTATATATCATTTACCACAATGGCTTTGGATGTATATTTCAGTTCATCTTGTCCCATGTCTCGTCTTTTCTCTTGTCATTTGTACCCCACACCTTCGACTATTATATTGATAATTCATATTGTATTCTACAGTGGATTATTGGTGAAAAATACAAATCAAACTAACAGAAAAGAAAGAGAGGAAAGTTCTTTTTTTTTTTTAAATGTCTGAGCTGAAATGTCTTTTACTTACTTGCCTTGCCTTGTCTTATTTTCTTCCTCTTCGGTCTAGAAACCATGCTTTCTTCCATTAAGCTAAATAAAAACTTTCTGAGGAGAGCAATTGGAGTTGAAGGAAGCTCCCTCTTCAGTCGCTATACTGGGAAGTGGAAATGAAGTCGCTCAGCTCTGCTCTCAACTTTATTTACTCTAAACGGTGGGCAATTTCCTCCTAAAATAAATTGTACTTGGAGTTGCAGGGCTCCGTCAGAAGAAGATGCACCTCTACCAGGAGCTGAGAGACAGAGAAAAGTGAGGTTCTGAATGTCTGTCAGGGTTTAGAGAGCAGGAGAGCCATTCTGGGTAAAATAAAGGAGTGAGAGCATCTTGCTTTGGGGGAGCAGCAAGGATTACAATTTGGCTGTCACTCTTCTGGAGGAAAAAGCAAAGCTCTCTCTGCTGCTGGTGTCTGTACATTGGAGCTGAGCTTTCTCCCATCCCCTCTCTTTCCTCCCTGGCAGCTGAAGGAAACCAGCCCCTCTGGTCCAGCTCTCGGCCAGCCCGGGCACCCACTTTCGGGATGCAGGACAAATGGTCGAGGGGGTCACTGATCCTTCTCACACTGTTCCCTGGCTGAATAGGAATTTCATTCAGCAGGGCCAGGTGTGTGGGGGGCAGTGCTTCCAGGCCCTCCTTATGGTCCTGGATTTCAAGGACCATTGCAGGCAGACGCTTTACCATCTGAACCACCAGGGAAACCCTAATGTGACCTTGAGTAGATGTTAAAACTTCAATGAACCCATTTCCCTTTTCATAAGATGAGGAAAATGACTGCCTCCCAAACCAGTTGGGGCATTTACCAAGTGAGAGTTGTGTGCCATGTCTGGTGCCATGCCCACCTGACAATACTAATAATAAATAAGACCCTCCCCTCCTTCAGCATGTTTATTTTATAAAACTTTATTAATTGTTACTTTCATTTTAACTCCCCATTGTATACCAAAAACACTAATTCATAATCTCCTCCCATCATACTGTCTCCTTCTTCTCTCATTCTTGAGGGCTTCCTTGGTTGCTCAGACAATAATGCGTCTGCCTGCAATGCGGGAGACCCAGGTTCGATCCCCGGGTTGGGAAGACATCCTGTAGAAGGAAATAGCAACCCACTCTAGTACTCTTGCCTGGAAAATCCCATGGATGGAGGAGTCTCCCAGGCTACAGTCCATGGGGTTGCAAAGAGTCGGACATGACTGAGCAACTTCACTTTCTTTCTTTCTTTCTTTCTTTCTTCTCTCATTCTTAGGGAAATCTTTTCTTCAATGACACAAATCTTAGAATAAAAGAAGACAAGCAATGTATTCTCCAGCTCCAGCTCCCTTACAATGCAGGATGAATCTTTTTAAGAGGCTACTTCCAAAAGAGAAGGAGCATATCTGCTCACTGGGTTAGGATGGCAGGTGGTGAAGAAACCGTGTTGTACTTTGGTGTGGGGAATGGAGATGAAGAGAGGTGTCTTCTAAGCACCCATGCCCTAAGGAGCCCTCTCTTCATTCCAAGCATGGAGTTATCCTGCCCACAGGGCTGTGAAGCTATGGGGGTGTTCTGTGTTCAATTTTTTTTACATCCTTATCCTAGTTTCACATTTAGATTATTTTTTATTCCATCAAACCCAGATGTGGTCCTAATTCCCTTGTTATACTTGCCGTCTCTACAAGTGCAAACTTTTTTGAAATTATTCTTGTCAAATATACTTCTTCCACATTGGCTAACTGGAAGATCAGAGCTTTCTGCACAAGAAAAGACTTCCTGGCTCAATGTGTCAGTTCCTTTTCATGTAGCTGGATCTTTCAATTTGTAGCATAACCCCTGCAGCACAATAGAGAAAAGATGATATGTCTGAAATGCTGAACCGCAGTCACCCCTGTCTGCCATTATGTTTCCACAGGCATTCTATAAAAAGCTGCAAAACCATGGGGTCTGAGATCTGACACCTGAAATGGCTGCAATCACTCAAAGGCACCCCTTTTCCTATCTCTTGCTGATTGACCCCATCCCATTGCGCCTTTCAATACACAGCCCACAACTCTATATTTAGGGCAATGACCAGACATCCATGCTGGCTCCAAACACTTCTCACTCCACTTGGATAGTCTCCCCTCTGAGTTGGGTGTTAGGGGAACAATGTTCCTATCTCAGCTCAGCACCTGATTGTGTGATTTCATACACTTTCAGGAGCTTTTGTGCCCTACAAAAATAATAGACACTTATGACACCTAATATAGCTGAGTGCTTGCTGTCTGCAAGATATAATTCTAAGTGTTTTCTGTGTATGTTGGGTGCACCAATTTTTTTTTAAATGACACCACAATCATGAATGAGGTCCTTTGGCAAGAGAGGAAATTGAAGCCCAAACTCTCCCATGTGGTACATGGCAGGCCTAGGATTTGAACTCATATTGTCTTGTTCTAGAGCCCATATGCTTAACTCTAAGTTTTATTTGTTTGTAATACACACAATTGCAGTCCAGTCTTATTATCTTCAGTAGTTCTGTACTATAAGTTACTATCAACACTGAATTAGCAAATACCAAGTGAAATATAGGGTTGGGTTCCTGTGAGCCTCTGGTCACAACATTTCATCCATCAGTACATAACCTTTCACTACTCAACCCTGGTTTATGTGGGTTTCTGTTTAAAGACAGCACACTTTATAGATATTGAAGATTCATTAACATTGAACTCACAGTCAACAGCATTATAGCTCATGCCTAAACAACATTTTCTCACACACCTATTTTCTCTGTAAAGCACAGCACAGTCTGCTTATGTTTAGGAACAAGTCAGCATTTCAGTACTACTTGGGTGCCATTTTAAACAGCAAAATCACCCAAGAAAGTGCACAAAATTGCAAGAAAAACAAGGCATTGAATAGACCACAAAAAGGACCCTTACTTATGACATGAGGGCTGAAACAAGAAGAATGTTGCCTTGTTAGACCTCAGCTGAGAATGTACACATCAGGTGACTCAATTTTTTGCTGCTTTTTACATGTCCTCAGGTAACTGTGAAAGCACTCTGAGTTATTGATTTAGGGGTTCAGAGTTACTGGGTGGGTCAATTTACAAATACAGAATCTGAAATGATGAAGATTGGCTCTAGGCAACAATTGTGGGGAGAAAATCTCAGCAGATCTTCAAACAAAAGTAGGACTAGTAGGTAGAATTGAAAAGAGTTCAGTCCAATCCAGACAGGAGTGCTTCCAAGCAGAGGCTTGGCACCATTCTACTACTAACACAGGCTGTCTCTACTCATCTCTCCAAATCAAAGAACTAACATGAAATATCCTTGCCAACTGACATGTGCTTATTTCTCTATGTCTTGACTTGATACTTCTTATAGTTCTACTTCTTTTTGGTTTTCCAGAAGATGCTTTAATTTGCATATACATAACCTCTGCATCTACAACTAACATTTCTCTTTCTTCATTGGATTATAAAGGCATCTGAATAGTAGATAATAAAATGGATTTTCTTTGCAGAGAAGATAAGCGGTTGGTGGGATGAAACACTGGGGATTACTTCACACCTGTCCCTATACCCCAGCTCCAGGTGTGCACAGCTCTGTATGTAACCACAAATATTGTAACCACATATGGCCATGTCTGCTCAAACAGTGAATATAAGTTGATTTATAAAACTGAGAAGTAGAGATGTTGAATTTCTGCTGTGGTTCTTTATCATTTTCCTACTCCATGATGGTATGAGGACCAGCCACATTGGTGTTACCTGGGAGCTTGTTAAAAATGCAGAAGCTTGGAGATGGAAGAACGTGGTGGAGGAGTAAGGCAGGGAGATCACCAGCCTCCCCCCAGATACATCAAAAACTCATCAAGATGTAGAACAACTCCTACAAAGTACAAATTCTAGGTTACAGCAGAAGACCCCAGGCCTCCAGGGGGACAGGTTAAGCTCCCTGAAATGAGGTAGGAGAAAGGAGAAAGAGATAAAAAGGGAAAAGATGGAGAACTTCTGAGCAGGAACTTTTGCCCCAAGGGAGGGAGAGAACCCTGAAACAGGAGTTCCTGTACACAGGGAAACTCCCTCACAGGCAGGCCCAAAGGGGAGCTGCAACGTCTTAGAAACACCAAGCAAAGCAGGGACTTGGAGGGCAGTAAACAGAGAAAGCTGCACTTCTCAGCCCATTAACAGCTCATGGACTGTGGCCCCAAACAGGTGGCAAGCTTGGGGAACCGAGAGTGGCATGGCACACAAACCCAGCCAGTGCACACATCCCTTGCAGCACAATAGGGCAGGCCCAGGAAGCAAAAATCAAAGGCAAGAAGTAATACAACCCTATTGAAATAATAAAGCCTGGGAAAGGAGACTTCAAGTGGAGGAAGTTAGAAAAAAAAAGATGAAAAGACAGAGAAATACAGCACAAATGAAAAAGCAAGGTAGAAACTCACAAGACCAAATAAATGAAGAGGAAATAAGTAATCTCCTTAAAAGAGAATTCAGAATCATGATAGTAAAGATGCTCCAAAGACTTGAAAATAGAACAGAGAAAATGCAAGAAGCATTTAACACAGTTAATACAGTCACCAAGAACATAGAAAAAATAAAGAACAAGCAAACAGAGATGAATAACACAATTACTGAAATTAAAAATACTCTAGAAGGAAACAATAACAGAATAACTGAAGCAGAGGAATAGATAAGTGAGCTGGATAACTGCTGAAGAGCAGAATAAAGGGAAAGGAATGAAAAGAATTGAGGAAAGCCTCAGAGACATTTGGGACAATATTAAATGCATCAATATTTGAGTTATAGGGGTCCCAGAGGAAGAAGCAAAAAACAAAGGCACTGAGAAATTTTTCAAAGAAATTACAGTTGAAAACTTTCCCAACATGGGAAAGGGAATAGTCAGTCAAGTCCAAGAAACACAGAGACTCCCCTACAGGTTAAACCCAAAGAGAAACACATTGAGACAAGTATTAATCAAGCCAATAGAGATTAAGCACAAAGAAAGTATATTAAAAGCAACAAGGGGAAAACAACACATAACATACAAGGGAAAACCCATATGATTAACAGTGCACCTTTTAGAAGAAACTCTGCAGGTCAGAAGGGAATGGCAGGGTATATTTAAAGTACTGAAAGAGAAAAGCCTACAACCATGATTACTATTCCCAGCAAATATTTCATTCAGAATTGATGGAGAAATCAAAAGCTTTATGGACAAGCAGAAGTTAAGAGAATTTAGCACAAGCAAACCAGCCTTGCAACAAACACTAAAGGCTGTTTCCATAGCCAGTAAACACAAGAGAAAAGAAAGACCTACAAAAACAAACCCAAAACAATCGAGAAAATGCCAATAGGAACAGATGTATCAATAATTACCTAAACGTAAGTGGATTAAATGCACCAACCAAAAGATATAGACTAACTGAATGAATACGAAAACAAGACCTATATATATATATGCTGCCTACAGGGGACCCACCTCAGATCTAGAGACACATGCAGACTGAAAGTAAAAGGATGGAAAAAGATATTCCATGTGAATTGAAACCAAAAGAAAGCTGGAGTAGCAATCCTTATTTCAGACAAAATAGACTTTAAAATAAAGAATATCAAAAGAGACAAAGAAGGACACTACATAATGATCAAAGGATCAGTCCAAGAAGAAGACATAATAGTTATAAATGTCTATGCATGCAACATAGGAGCAACTCAGTACATAAGACAAACACTAACAGGCATAAGAGGAGAAATTGACAGCAACACAATAATAGTAGGGGACATCAGCATCCCGCTTTCACCAATGGACAGATCATCAATAAGGAGACACAAAAATTAAAGGAAACATTAGACCAAATGGACCTAATTGATATCTTCAGGACTTTCCATCCAAATACAGAAGAATACACTTTCTTCTCAAGGGCACCTGAATATTCTCCAGGATAGACTACATGTTGGGCCACAAATCAAGCCTCAGTAAATTTTAAAAAATTGAAATCGTATCAAGTATCTTCTCTGACCACAATGCTATGAGACTAGATATCAACTACAAGAAAAAAAAAAACAACACAAATTCATGGAGATTAAACAATACATTACCAAATAACAAAGATGTTACTGAAGAAATAAGAAAAGAAATCAAAAGATCCCTAGAAACAAATGACAATGAAAGCATGAAAACCCCAAATCTATGGGATTCAGCAAAAGCAATTCTAAGAGAGAGGTTTACAGCAATACAATCATACCTCAAGAAGCAAGAAAAGCATTGAGCAGACAGCCTAACTCTACATCTAAAGCAGCTGGAAAAAGAAGAACAAAAAACCCACAGAGTCAACAGAAGGAAGAAGATCATAAGAATCAGAGCAGAAATAAATGAAAAAGAAGTGAAGGAAAAAATAGCAAGATTAATATAACTAAAAGCTGGTTCTTTGAGATGATAAATAAAATTGACAAACCACTAGCCAGACTCAACAAGGAAAAAAAGGGAGAAAAATCAAATCAATAAAATTAGAAATGTAAAAGGAGAGATTACAACAGATGACACAGAAGTACAAAGGATCATAAGAGAATATTATGAGCAACTATGTGCTAATAAAATGGACAACCTAGAGGAAATGGACAGATACTTAGAAAAGATTAGCCTCCAAAGACTGAACCAGGAAGAAACAGAAATTATGAAGAACCCAGTTACAAACACTGAAATTGAAACAGTGATCAAAAATCTCCCCCAAAACAAAAGCCCAGGGCCAGATGGCTTCACAGGGGAATTCTATCAAACATTTAGACAAGAGCTAATGCCTATTTTTCTGAAACTCTTCCAAAAAATTGCAGAGGAAGGAACACTTCCAAACTCATTCTACGAGGCCACAATCACTTTGATACCAAAACCAGGAAGAGACAACATGAAAAAAGAAAATTACAAGCCAATATCACTGATGAACATAGATGCAAAAATCCTCAACAAAATTCTAGCAAACAGAATCTAACAACACATTATAAAGCTCAGACACCATGATCAAGTTGGGTTTATTCCAGGGATGCAAGGATTCTTCAATATATGCAAATCAATCAAGGTGATGCACCATATCAACAAATTGAAAGATAAAAACCATATGGTCATCTCTATAGATGCAGAAAAAGCCTTTGACAAAATCTAGCATCCATTTATGATAAAAATGCTTCAAAAAATGGGCATAGAAGGAACCTACCTCAACATAGTAAAGGCCATATATGAAAATCCCACAGCAAACATTATTCTCAATGGTGAAAAACTAAAAGCTTTCCCACTAAGATCAGGAATAAGACAAGGGTGTCCACTCTCATCACTGGTATTCAACATAGTTTTGGAAGTCCTAGCTATGGCAATTAGAGAAGAAAAAGAAAAGAAAAAAGGAATCCAGATGGGAAAAGAAGTAAAACCCTCATGTTCGCAGATAACATGATACTATACATAGAAAACCCAAAAGAAACTATCAGAAAATTACTAGTGCTAATCAGCGAATTCAGCAAAGTTGTGGGATACAAGGTCAATACATGGAAATCACTTGCACTTCTATATACTAACAATGAGAAAGAGGAGAGAGAAATTAAGGAAGCAATACCATTCACCATTGAAATAAAAAGAATAAGATATCTAGGAATAAACCTACATAAGGAAACACAAGACTTGTATATGGAAAACTATAAGACACTGATGAAAGAAATCAAAGATGACATAAACAGATGGAGAGAGATTCCATATTCCTGGGTAGGAAGAATCAATATTGTGAAAATGATTATGCTACCAAATGCAATCTACAGATTCAATGCTATCCCTATCAAATTACCAATGGCTTTTTGCACAGAACTAGAGTGACAAAGATGGCTTAAAGCTCAACATTCAGAAAACAAAGATCATGGAATCTGGTCCCATCACTTCATGAGAAATAGATGGGAAACAGTGGAAACAATGTCAGACTTTATTTTGGGGGGCTCCAAAATCACTGCAGATGGTGACTGAAGCCATGAAATTAAAAGACGCTTACTCCTTGGAAGAAAAGTTATGACCAACCTATATAGCATATTCAAAAGCAGAAACATTACTTTGCCGACTAAGGTCCGTCTAGTCAAGGCTGTGGTTTTTCCTGTGGTCATGTATGGATGTGAGAGTTGGACTGTGAAGAAGGCTGAGCACAGAAGAATTGATGCTTTTGAACTGTGGTGTTGGAGAAGACTCTTGAGAGTCCCATGGACTGCAAGGAGATTCAGCCAGTCCATTCTGAAGTAGATCCGCCCTGGGATTTCTTTGGAAGGAATGATGCTAAAGCTGAAACTCCAGTACTTTGGCCACCTCATGCAAAGAGTTGACTCACTGGAAAAGACTCTCATGCTGGGAGGGATTGGGGGCAGGAGGAGAAGGGGACAACAGAGGATGAGATGGCTGGATGGCATCATGGACTCGATGGACTGAGTCTGAGTGAACTCCAGGAGTTGGTGATGGACAGGGAGGCCTGGCGTGCTGCGATGGGGTCACAAAGAGTCGGACATGACTGAGCGACTGAACTGAACTGAGGACAAAAAAAATTCACAATTCATATGGAAACACAAAAGACCTTGAATAGCCAAAGCAGTCTTGGAGAAAGAAGAATGAAGCTGGAGGAACCAATCTTCCTGACTTCAGACTATACTACAAAGCTGCAGTCATCAAGACAGTATGGTACTGACACAGAAACAGAAATATAGACCAATGGAACAAGATAGAGAACCCAGAAATAAACCCACAAACCTATGGATACCTTATTTTTGACAAAGGAGACAAGTATATACAGTGGGGCAAAGATAGCCTCTTCAGTAATTGGTGCTGGGAAAACTAGACAGCTACGTGCAAAAGAATGACTTTAGATCACTACCTAATGCCATACATAAAGATAAACTAAAAATGGATTAAAGACCTAAATTTAAGGCCAGAACCTATTAAACTCCTGGAGGAGAACATAGGCAGAACACTCAATAACATAAATCAAAGCAAGATGTTCCATGGCCCACCTCCTTGAGTAATAGAAATAAAAACAAAAATAAACAAGTGAGACCTAATTAAACTTAAAAGCTTTTGCACAGCAAAGGAAACTACAAACAAAGTGAAAAGACAACCCTCAGAATGGGAGAAAATAATAGCAAGATAAATAACTGATAAAGAATTAATTTCCAAAATATACAAGCAGCTTATACAACTCAATACCAGAAAAGCAAACAACCCAATCAAAAAGTGGGGAAGGGACCTGAAGAGATATTTCTCCAAAGAAGACATACAGGTGGCTAACAAACACATGAAAAGATGCTCAACATCACTCATTATCAGAGAAATGCAAATTAAAGCCACAATGAGGTACCATTCCACACCAGTCAGAATGGCTGCCATCAAAAAGTCTACAAACAATAAATGCTGGAGAGGGTGTGGAGAAAAGGGAACACTCTTGCATTGCTGGTGGGACATAAACTGATACAGCCACTATAGAAGATGGTATGGAGACTCCTTAAAAAGCTAGAAATAAAACCACCATATGACCCAGCAATCCCACTTCTAGGCATAACACCCTGAGGAAATCAAAACTAAAAAAGACACATGTACCCCAATGTTCACTGCAGCACTATTAACAATAGCCAGAACATGAAAGCAACCTAGATGTCCATCAACAGATGAATGGATAAAGAAGCTGTGGTACATATATACAATGGAATATTGCTCAGCCATAAAAAGGAATGCGTTTGAATCTGTTCTAATGAGGTGGATGAAACTATAGCCCCTTATACAGAGTGAAGTAAGATAGAAAGAGACATATAAATGTAGTATACTGACACATATATACAGAATCTGAAGAGAGAGCACTGATGAATTTATTTTCAGGGCAGCAATGGAGAAAGAGACATAGAGAACAGACCCATGGACAAGGTGGGAGGAGAGGAGGGAGAAGGGGAGGTATGGAGAGAGTAACACAGAAATTTACAATCCCATATGTAAGACAGATAGCCAATGGGAATTTGCTGTATGACTCAGGGAACTCAAATAGGTTCTCTGCAACAGGCTGAAGGGTTAGGTGGGGAGGGAGGTGGGAGACATGGGTGTACCTATGGTGGATGCTTATTGATGTATGACCAAACCACAAAATTCTGTGGAGCAATTAAAATTAAATTCTTTTAATTAAAATTTTTTTAATTCAGGAGCTTAGCCTTCCCCCAGATCTACTGCATTTTTAAAAATTTTATTTTGTATTATGGTGGATTAACAATATTGTGTTAGTTTCAGGTGAACAGCAAAGAGATTCAGTTATTTACACATGTGTATCTATTGTTTTTCAACTTATTTTCCCATTTAGGCTATTACAGAATATTGAGCTGAGTTCCCTATGCTATACAGTAGGTCCTTTTGGTTATCTATTTTAAGTATATCAGTGTGTACAAGTCAATTTCAAACTCCCAATTGATCCTACCCCCTCCCCTCCACCCCCCACCCTTAACCATAAATTCATTCTGTAAATCTGTGAGTCTGTTTCCAGTTTGAAAATAAGTCCATCTGTATCATTATGTTAGATTCCTCATATAAGCAATATCATATAATATTTAAACAAGATCTGCATATGCTTCATAGGTACAATAACGCGGCAGAAACAGTGCATTACAAAATCAAACCCAGGTCCTAGTTTGCTATTTCTATGGTTAATTTAGCACCTGTTAATTATTCTCTTCCATTTTCTATGATCATAACTCTGACCACAGCTTTTGCACTGTCCTCTGGTGACTAAAACCCTATACAACTCCCAAACCCTCCAGGCTTTTGGGACCAGGTTCCCAGTGATGATGCTTCTTTGGCCCACTGGCCTGAGCTCCTTTGTTTTCCCTTCCCAGTTTTATATCCATTCTCACTTTAAGCAGCCAGTTGTGTTTATCATCCAGAACCAATATCCAGACAGAAATGTTTAAGTTTCAAAACAATTCACTCAGCCCTCTTGATTGAACATAGGATGTCTCCCTTGTCATATATCCTAGATGTCAAACTATGACGTTCTTAGCTAACTGAGAAAAATATATAGGAGAGTTTTTAATAATTTATACGCATTTTTTCTAACCAAGCTTCTGTCCCAAATTTTTGCCTAAATTAGAGGTCTATGGCTCTCAAAACTAGACAGTCCTAAAGCATCAGACAGATCCTTAGCTTTTCTACTTAATTGCTTTTTCCTCTCATTTCCCATTCTGTAAAATAATAAGAGGTATTGGTCACTGCTCTAGTTCACAGACTCTTGGTAAACATCATGTTAGAAAGCTCTGGGCACTCCCCTCAGTGTTCACTCTCTGACTCGCTGGCAAGTACAACTTCATAGACATTAGTGATGCCTGTAAAATGCTACAAAAATATAAATTACTTTCATTACTATTACTAGCAAGAATAACCCACTACTGCTTCCCCAAATCAGCAATTTACTAATATATAGGAGAATATATATGTGTGTGTATGTTAATTTTGAGGCATAAAAACATTTCAGTATAATGAATATGACATTTCTATAATCACCCCTCAGAGTCTATAGAATCAGATCACACCTTATAAGTACTTGGATACTTGCCTTTGACAATGACCGCTGGACTTGGAGCAGACAAGAAGACATCCTAGTTCTCTTTCTACAGTCTGAGCTACTTAAAAATGCAGTGAAAGTATTTGGTCCATTCTTAATGGAAATGTCATCCTTGATATTTATAAGACTGTCTTAGAGACTGCCAACTCTCTTAAACACCTCTTTTTAAGTAGCTTTCGTGAAGCATGAATGGTCTTGTCCTTAAAAAGCCAGTCATGCATTCCTGCCCTCCACACACAGCAATATGTTTTTCAAGAAAGTGTATGGAGGGCTGTAATAGATAACCTTAATGCCTCCTCAGATGCAGGAGCTGGTTGTTCCCCTGTTTTCAAAGATTAAATATGATGTGTGTCATTTGGGAGGCCCTGGCTGAATAGCTGCTGGCCATTTCAACCCACAAGTACCCATTCAATCATTAACTCATATTGGCTGATGAACAGAGGGATCCCAATGCCTATGTAATTTCTTCGTGCTAAGTGAGGTGTTCAGCCAGACACGTTTACTGGTCTGAACCATTAGAATTCTCTGGTCTGAGCTACTAGAATTCAATGGCTTACTAATTCTGGACAAGAATAGAACCATCACTCCTGACCATGTCTGTTCCAACACTGAATGGTACCCAGTGAGATGAAGGAGAGATGGAACACATTTCCTGAGCAGAGAACAGACTAGCCAATCGTGAGTTCATCACTGGACAGAATGGAACATAAAGGTGTCTTTTTTCTAAACTTCTTTCTATAAAACTGAAAAAATCCAGTTAACTGCTTTCTGGTTAATGCCATGTGATTCTGGGGCTCAATGCGTCCACTTGGTATGAGAGTCTTCCATTCAGAAATGCACGTGGACCCAGAACTAGCACCGGAAACTCTCCTATCTGTTCTGCAAGAAACAGGTAGGTAACTTCCAATGGCATTTCTCCTCTCCTTTCAATGTCCCACTCCTTTTCATTCCAATGTCCTGTTTCTTTGTGATTTAAGTTTGGTTCAAAATGAGGTATGTAGTACAATGTTGGAAAAATATATCCCCTTTATTTAAAAAGAGTTGGAAGACAATTACACCAGAACAAATAATGTCAACATGCATGCATGTGTGCTAAGTTGCTTCAGTTGTGTCCAACTCTGTGATCCTATGGACTGTAGCCTGGCAGGCTCCTCTGTCCATGGGATTCTCCAGGCAAGAATACTGGAGTGGGTTGCCAGGCCTTTCTCCAGGGTTCCTTCCTGGAGAAGGGTTCAAGGACTGAACCCATGTCTCTTACCTCTCCTGCACTGGCAGGCAGATTCATTACCACTAGTGCCACCTGGGAAGCCCCAATATCATCATAATAATATTCAATTGCACTGTCTAATAGTTAAGACTGTTAAGAGACTGGCCTTCTTGCCTCATAGTGGTTTGATGCCAGGCACTGTGGAATCAAGGGCTTCATAGGTGGTTCAGAGATAAAGAATCTACCTGCCAATGAAGGAGACGCTGGAACACTGGTTCGATCCCTAGGTCAGGAAGATCCCCTGAAGGAGGGCATGGCAACTCACTCCAGTATTCTTGCCTGGAGAATCCCACGAACAGAGGAGCCTGGCAAACAACGGTCCATAGGGTCACAAAGAGTCACACACAACTGAGTGGCTAACACACAAACACACACACACATACTGAGGAGTCAAAGGAGTTTCCTGACCTAGGATGATGAATGTCAGGCAGTCTGGAATTATCAAATAGTAGCCCTCTGGAGAATGGGGGAGAGTGAGGGTAGAGAGCAGAGCAACAGCCAGACAGATCTCATGGCCAAGAGTTTCAGCTTTATCATCAGTCACTGCAGGACTTTGAAGGGGTTGGATGCTGCAATCATCTCTGCTCTGCCATTGCTCTGAAGAAGATGGGGGTGAGAAGCCAGGACTAGAAGCAGAACAAAAGAGCTGAGGGGACTGGGAAAACCAGTGAGAAAACTACCCATCATCCAGATAAGAGGGGGAGGAGAGGTTTATCTAGGAAGGCTGTAATCAGAAAGAAAATGGGGCAGCAGTTTCAGGAAATCATTGGGAGGCAAAATCATCATAAGTCAGAAGTTAGTTGGATAATTTTTAAGGAATGAGGATGGACTCCCAAAGCAGAGAGCATAAAACAGTCATGATATTTCTGATGGAAATCCCTAGGCAGGTGGTTTTGCCATATACAGAAATAGGGAGGCCAGGATGAAACATGATTGGGGTGGGTTGGGGATCATCATTTCAGCTGCAGAGCCTGTGAAACATCCAGATAGAACTGGATATTTAGGAGAAGGTCTTTGTCTAAAGCTCAAAAGCATAGCTTATGATTTTAAACAATGTTATAACACAGCTATTGCTTAGTGACTCTGCTAATTTATTACCTGTGTGTTTCAGCTCAGTATTTTAAGAACCAACCTAAACTCTCTATTCTAACTAGTATATTAATGGTATGGATATTTCAGGAGCTATAATTCTTTTGTTTCTTTGAGGGTTTCTTTGTTGTTTTCAATGGTTAACATTTTTCTGCAGTGATATAATGTTTAGCCATTAACTACATATTTATTTAAAAATATGAAACATTCTTATTTGTGACTATATGTTATATATTAAAAAAGCAAAGCGTTCAACTTTCAAAAGGTAATGTTCAGCTTCCTAAGTTTCAGATAGGGTTCTCTTAAAATAAACCTTACTCCTTTTCAGAGTCAAATAGCAAAAACAGTTACTCATCATACACTATAAGGTTTCATATTATTTGGAAGTTTATGTCACTTGATGGTTTTTGTGAATATTCCAATGACTTTTTATTAAGAAAAAGTCTTCCATCCCCATTTTAGCATATCCTTTCAAATATTTTAGATGATTGCAGAAATATTCTCTAAGACATCTATGGAAAAGTTTATTGTAAAATATTTCAGCTTCTGCTTATTTTCCTTATAATAAAGAGAGAATAAGTGACTCTATATCCACTGTTGCCATGGTAACTAACATTTTTATATATTGAGAAAGGACATGAACATTTCCAAATGCATTTTCATCCTTCTGATATATGTCTCTGTATATACAACACTGTATACTTCGGGTTGACTTCGAATTCAGAGATGCCAGGACACACTCCTTTGTAGCTATTCTGTACTATCATCCCTGCAAAGAGAAAGATGCTGTCAAATCTGGGTCTTGGCATTGAGTTTGTTGGACATGAACTATACACGTGGTGCAAGAAGTGAATTGATCACTATTATTTTTAAAGAAGATTGGAAAATATTCCTAACAGGATATTTATGCTTCAACTGTTTATTAAATTCTGTAAATATCTCTATTTTTTTTTAAGAGACTTCAAATTTGAAAGCCATCGATAATCCACTCATCTGCCTGAGTCCTAGACTGGCTCTAAATTAAGTGCGTTGTACATACATTCATTCATCAACAAATATTTCTGACAGCTTTCTAAATTTAGAATCTATGCTAATTTAATAATCTAGACAGTCACGTACCAGATAAGTATAACTGCCAGGAGGAGAAACATAAACAAATTATAGGAACGGAGAAGAATCAACTAATTTACACTGAAGGCATTAAGCAATATTTTGAGGGTAGATGGAAGGAGAGGAGTCAGAGAGAGAGAAAATGCCTAAATAAAATCGTGAAGAATGAGTCTTATAGGACATTTTAATCTTAAAAAATCAACACTTATGTATATAACTGAGCTAATATTTAACAAATATACAAATAATACACATATGTATTAATACTTTAAAATTTATATGTGTGAAAAAATTCTAAGCAGTAGCATGATTAGATAATGAGAGTTCAGTTACGTTGTACTTACTGAACTTCTGTTATATATTAGACACTAACTAGATTCAGATTTGATGCCTCAGGCAAGAAAATGCCTAAATAAAATCGTGAAGAATGAGTCTTACCTTATAGGACATTTTAATCTTAAAAAATCAACACTTATGTATATAACTGAGCTAATATTTAACAAATATACAAATAATACACATATGTATTAATACTTTAAAATTTATATGTGTGAAAAAATTCTAAGCAGTAGCATGATTAGATAATGAGAGTTCAGTTACGTTGTACTTACTGAACTTCTGTTATATATTAGACACTAACTAGATTCAGATTTGATGCCTCAGGCATTCACTTTTATGAAACTTAACCTTTAAAAAATGTGATAATCTTGAAACTACTATAAAACTTTAAAAATATATCTATATCTAAAAATATAACTTCACTAAAAACTTATTTTAGAGTAAATAGATTTAAATTCCTGGATTAGTTAAATTATATTAGTTTATTCCTTGAAAACAAGCAGCCATGTGACAGGTAAGCAAAATCAGACATTATATATTTTACAATGATAATCAGTGTAAGGAAATAAATATTTCTTTTTTTTCTTTTAATGTTGAAGACTCAATAGGAAACATGGCAGCTACAGAGGCAAACAAGAAATACAAGTGAACTAAAATACAAAATCAAAACAAAACCCACTGAATTGAAAGTCAGCAGATCTTGGAACTAATCTTTTCTCTGCTTATTCACTTGCAGTGTGCTTCTGGGCAATTCCCTAACCTCATGATATCAGGGGCTTAGACAAGGTACCAGCACTCAGCTGGGCGAGAAGGAATCAGGGATGAGTGAGACAGGGTACTTGATCTGAGATGCTCACATCCTGGTGTGGAGATACCAGGAAGATTCAATAGTGCAGTGAGGTTGCTGTGGAACACAGAAAGGAAGCTCAGCCTAGAGTTTCTATGACTCCAGATAAGACTGTCTGGGCAATAAGATAATTTGTCCTAGAATGATCCATTCATTCTAGACTTGCATGCAAAGTCAAACCTCAAACGAAAGTAGAATAATATGAAAAGTTATCCTTACATATGATCCAGCAATCCCACTGCTCGGCATACACACTGAGGAAACCAGAATTGAAAGAGACATGTGTACCCCAATGTTCATCGC
>SJXQ01009057.1:0-35803 GCA_006408695.1 Aepyceros melampus
ATTTCGGACTCTTTTGTTGACCATGATGGCTACTCCATTTCTTCTGAGAGATTCCTGCCTGCAGTAGTAGATATAATAGGCATCTGAGTTAAATTCAGCCATTCAGGAACTGGTATATATTGAAAGACCTGGTATGGTAGACTTATAATTATTAGACCAAAGCGTAATTCCTTGAGCCTAAGATAATTTTATCTGGATGTTCAGTGGAGATGCTTGCCTTTCAGTTCAGTAGAGTTCAGTCACTCAGTCATGTCCGAATCTTTGCGACCCCATGGACTGAGGCACGCCAGGCTTCCAACTCCCAGAGCTTACTCTTGGAGCTTACTCAAACTCATGTCCATAGAGTCAGTGATGCCATCCAACCATCTCATCCTCTGTTGTCCCCTTCTCCTCTTGCCTTCAATCTTTCCCAGTATCAGGGTATTTTCCAATGAGTCTGTTCTTCACATCAGCTGGCCAAAGTATTGGAGTTTCAGCTTCAGCATCAGTCTTTCCAATGAATATTCAAGACTGATTTCCTTTAGGATGGACTGGTTGGATCTCCTTGTTGTCTGAGGGACTCTCAAGAGTCTTCTCCAACACCACGGAAAATGATAGAATGGGAAAGACTAGAGATCTCTTAAAGAAAATTAGAGATACCAAAGGAACATTTCATGCAGAGATGAGCACAATAAAGGACAGAGATGGTATGGACCTAAGAGAAGCAGACGATATTAAGAAGAGGTGGAAAGACTACACGGAAGAAATATACAAAAAAAGATCTTGATGACCTAGCTAACCATGATGGCGTGGTCACTCACGTAGAGCCAGACATTCTGTAATGCAAAGTCAAGTGAACTTTACAAAGTATCACTAAGAACAAAGCTAGTGGAAGTGATGGAATACCAGTTGATCTCTCTCAAATCCTAAAAGATGATGTTGTGAAAGTGCTGAACTCAATATGCCAGCAAATTTGAAAAACTCAGCAGTGACCACAGGACCCGAAAAGGTCAGTTTTCATTCTGATCCAAAAAAAGGCAATGCAAATAATGTTCAAACTATTGTACAATTGCACTCATCTCATATGCTAGCATAGTAATGCTTAAAATTCTCAAAGCCAGGCTTCAACAGTATGTGAAGGATTTAGGAAAGGCAGAGGAACCAGACACCAAGCAAGAGAGTTCCAGAAAATCATCTATTTCTGCTTTATTGATTATGTCAAAGCCTTTGACTGTGTGGATCACAAGAAGCTATGGAAAATTCTTAAAGTGATTGAAATAGCAGACTACCTGACATGCCTCCTGAGAAATCTGTATGCATTCAGGAAGCAACCATTAGATCTGGACATGGAACAACAGTCTGGTCCCAAATCAGGAAAGGAGTATATCAAGGTTGTATATTGTCACTGTGCTTATTTAACTTATATGCATAGTACATTATGCAAAATGCCAGGCTGCAATTGAGAGTGCTGGGAGGAATATCAATAATCTCAGATATGCAGATGATACCATCCTTATTTCAGAAAGGGAAAAAGAAATAAAGGGCCTCTTGATGAAAGTGGAAGAGGAGAGTGAAAAACTTGGCTTAAAAATCAACATTCAGAAAACTAAGGTCATGGCATCCAGTCCCATCACTTAATGGCAAATGGGAAAACAATGGAAACAGTGACAGACTTTATTTTGGGGGGCTCCAAAATCACTGCAGATTGTGACTGAAGCCATGAAATTAAAAGCCACTTGTTCCTTGGAAGAAAAGTTATGACCAAACTAGACAGCATATTAAAAAGCAGAGACATTACTTTGCCAACAAAGGTCCATCTAGTCAAAGGTATGGCTTTTCCAGTAATCATGTACAGATGTGAGAGTTCAACTATAAAGAAAGCTGAGAGCTGAAAAATTGATGCTTTAAAACTTTGATGTTGGAGAGGACTCTTGAGAGTCCCTTGGACTGCAAGGCGATCCAACCAGTCAATTCTAAAGAAAATCAGTCCTGAATATTCATTGGAAGGACTGATGCTGAACATGAAGCTCCAATACTTTCACTACCTAATGGGAAGAACTGATTCTTGGAAAAGACCGTCATGCTCTGAAAGATTGAAGGCCAGAAGAGAAGTGGATGACAGTGGATGAAATGGTTGGATGGCATCACTGACTCGATGAACATGAGTTTGAGTAAGCTCCAGGATTTGATGATGAACCGGGAAGCCTGGTGTGCTTCAGTCCATGGGGTCACAAAGAGTCAGACATGAATGAGTGACTGAACTGAACTGAA
This sequence comes from Aepyceros melampus, assembly GCA_006408695.1. NCBI lineage: Eukaryota > Metazoa > Chordata > Mammalia > Artiodactyla > Bovidae > Aepyceros > Aepyceros melampus. Next base: position 2,251 of record SJXQ01009057.1, read on the forward strand.
CTGGAGCAATTAAGCAATGAAAAGAAATAAAAGTCATCCAAATTGGAAAGGAAAAAAAGTAAAAATCTCTGTCTACAGATGATTTGATATTATGTATGTGTGCAGGCTAGGTTGCTGCAGTCGTGTCCAGTTCTGTGTTACCCTATGGACTGTAGCTTGCCAGACTCCTCTGTTCATTGGATTCTCCAGGCAAGAATATTGGAGTGGCTTGTTATTTCCTTCTCCATAATATTATATATAGAAAATAGTAAAGGATAAAATAATGAAATCATTTCATAAAAATATTTAGAGCTACTAAATGAATTCAGGAAAGTTAAGGATACAAAATTTAACTAACTATAAGCTATGAAAAAGAGAAGTGAAGAAAAATATCCCATTTACAATTTCATCAAAAAGAAATAAATATCTAGGAATAAATTTAACTAAGTGGGTAAAACACTTGTACTCTGAAAATTATTAAGATATTGATGAAGGAAACTTTAGATGATATAAATAAATGAAAAGTCCTAACATGTTCATGAATTAGAAGAATTTTATTAATATGCCCAGACTACCTAAAGCAATCTAAATATTCAATATATTCCTATCATAATACCAATGGCAAACTAACAAGCTTTTGCATGGTGAAGAAAACTATCAACAAAATGAAAAGGCAATCTATTGATTGGGAGAAGATAAATGCAAATAATATATCTGGTAAGAGTTCACTATCCAAAATATACAACAAATTCATACAACTCAATGTCAAAAATGAAGCAACCTGATTTTATACATGAGCAGAGGACCTGAATAGACATTTTCCAAAGAAGAGATAGAATGGCCAACAGGTACATAAAAAGATGCCTAACAGCACTTTTTCAGAGAAATGAAAATCAAAACCACAGTGACACATCACCTCATACCTGTTAGAATGGTTATTGTCAAAAAGACAACAAATAATAAATGTTGGTGAGGTTGTGAAGAAAAAGGAACTCTCCTACACTGTTGGTCAGAATGTAAATTGGTGCAACAACTACAGAAAACAGTGGAGGTTCCTCAAAACTTTAAATACAGAATGACAATAGTTCTAGGAATTCCTTTCCTGGGCATGTATCTGTAGGGAAAGAGCAAATTAGCCAAGATGGCATGGTTAGTCTATCTCAACAGCTTCTCGCTTTTGCTCAATGTTTTGTAAATAATGTTTATGTAATAGCTGAGATCACTTATAGCACTGGGCATGTGCATCACAGGGAACTTGCTTGATCACAAGGTATTTGCTTAGTAATGAGGTACTCGCCTTGTCAGGAGCTGTTTTGTGCAGTACGCCTGTATGAACCTCACCATGAAAGCCCTGGATGTTGCTGCATTGGAGCTACATTGGAGTGACATCATGATTGCATTATATGATGCTATCTTATAGCTCTGTTATGGCTATGTTCTGGTTATGTTGTGGCTGCTGTTATGGCTGTGTGTCATCCAGGAGAGAGGCTGTGTTGTGGCTGCAGTGCCAGTCAGGAAAGAATAAGCATATCTGCAGTTCCTATAGCCCCTCGAGTCTCCTTCCAGCCTCTTAACTCATGTTTTACCTATCTTGGGTTCAACAAACAGTGTGGATAGTGTAAACAGTGAGACAATAGGCATCACAAATAGGATGAGAGCAATACAGTATCCAAAGACAACAGAAACACTAATTCAAAAATATATATGCACCCAAATGTTCACTGCAGCATTATTTACCATAACTAAAATGTAGAAGTAACCCAAATGTTCATCAACAGGGGAATGAATGAAGATGTAGCATATATGTACAATGGAACATTCAGTTCAGTTCAGTTCAGTCACTCAGTCGTGTCCAATTCTTGTGACCCCATGAATCGCAGCACGCCAGGCCTCCCTGTCCATCACCAACTCCCGGAGTTCACCCAGACTCACGTTCATTGAGTCCATGATGCCATCCAGCCATCTCATCCTCGGTCGTCCCTTTCTCCTTTCCCCAATCCCTCCCAGCATCAGAGTCTTTTCCAATGAGTCAACTCTTCGCATGATGTGGCTAAAGAACTGGAGCTTCAGCTTTAGCATCATTCCTTCCAAAGAAATCCCAGGGCTGATCTCCTTCAGAATGGACTGGTTGGATCTCCTTGCAGTCCAAGGGACTCTCAAGAGTCTTCTCCAACACCACAGTTCAAAAGCATCAATTCTTCGGCGCTCAGCCTTCTTCACAGTCCAACTCTCACATCCAGAACTAACCCTAGGGAGTATCAAGTAGTGAGAACTCACACTAAGGAAACCACTTGAATATGAGACCCAGCAGCACCCAACCACCAGTAGCACCCTGTGCAGGACACCTGGTCTAAATAATAAACAACCAAAATGCATACCCAATCATGAGCAGACAGGATTACCAACTCATTAATCCTTTCCCATTGGAGGAAAGCCAAACAAACATAAAAACAATAAGAAAAAAAAAAAAAAAAAGAAAGAAAAAAAAACCTCAAAACAAGTCTCACCCTATAGGAAGCTTACACAAACCACTGGACAAACCTTAGGAGGGCAGAAAACAAAAGAAAGAAATAATTCAACCTTGAAGCCTGGGAAAAGGAGACCTCAAACACAATAAGTTAAAAAAAAAAGTATAATGAAAAGGCAGCGAAATGCTACAAAAATGAAAGAACAAATTAGAAACACAGAACTCCAAATAAATGAAGAGGAAATAGGCAAACTGCATGAAAAATAATACAGAATAATGATAGTAAAGATGATAAAAAACCTTGAAAACAAAATGGGGAAATGCAAGAAACAATTAACAAAGACCTAGAAGAAATAAATAATAAACATACAGAGACAAACAACACAATTACTGAAATTAAAAAATATTCTGGAAGAATCAATAACAGAATACCTGAAGCAGAAGGACAAATCAGTGAGCTGGAAGATAAAATGGTGGAAATAACTTCTGAAGAGCAGAATAAACTAAAAAGAATGTAAAGAACTAAAGATAGTCTCAGAGATATCTGGAACAATATCAAACACACTAACATTAGAATTACAGGGGTCCCAGAAGAAGAAGAGTAAAACAAATGGCATTAGAAAATTTCTGAAGAGCTAACAGTTGAAATTTTCCCCAGCATGGAAAATGAAATAGTCAATCAAGTTCAAGAGGCACAAAGAGTCCCATATAGAATAAACCCAAGGATAAACACAACAACAAAAATACTAATCAAACTGACAAAGACTAACCACACACACACACAAAAAAATAATAAATAAATAAAATAAATAAAAGCAGCAAGGAAAAAGCAACAAGTAACATACAAGGGAAACCCCATACACTTAAACAGCTGATCTTTAAGCAGAAACTGCAGGCCACAAGGGAATGGTAGGATATATTTAAAGTACTGAAAGGAAAAAATCTACAACCAAGATTACTCTACCCAGCAAGGATCTCATTCAAAATTTATGGAGAAATAAAAAGCTTTTCAGACAAGAAAAAGGAGAATTCAGCACCACCAAACTAATTTTACAACAAATGCTAAAGGGACTTATATAGTCAAGAAATACATGAGAAAGAAAGATATCTACTTAAGCAACCCCAAACAATTAACAAAATAGAAATAGGAACATATATATCAATAATTACTTTAAATGTAAATAGATTAAATGCTCCAACCAAAAGACAGAGACTAGCTGAATGGATACAAAAACAAGACCTATATATGTGCTGTCTACAAGAAACACACTTCATACCTAAAGACACATATAGACTGATAGTGAGAGGATAGAAAAATATATTCCATGCAAATGGGAAGCAAAAGAAAGCTGGAGTAGCAATCCTCATATCAGACAAAATAGACCTTAAAATAAAGAAGATTACAAGAGATAAGTGGTGAGAATGTTTTATATTGATGCAGTGATGGTAGTACATTTCTGTCAACATACCAAAAAAATCATTGAATTACACACTTTAAGAGGATGAACTTTATGGTTTGTGAATCTTATCTCAATAAAACTAATAAATTTTTCTTTAAAAAGTAAAAAAAAAAAAAAACAAGAGATAAGGAAGAACACTACATAATGATCAAGAGATCAATCCAAGAGGTACACAAAACAATTGTAAATATCTATGCACCAAACATAGGGGCATCTCAATACATAAGACAAACACTAACAGACAGAAAAGGAGAAATTTACAGTAACACAATAACAGTATGAGAATTTAACACCCCACTCACACCAATGGACAGATCATCAAAAGAGAAAATTAATAAGGAAACACAAGTTTTAAATGATATACTAGATGAAATGGATCTCATTGATATCTTCAAGAAATTCCATCCAAATGCAGAAGAATACACTTTATTCTCAAGTGCACATGGAACATTCTTCAGGATAGACTACATATTGGGTCATAAATCAAACCTCAGTAAACTTAAGAAAGTTGAAATCATATCAAGCAGCACCTACTTTGATCACACATTATGAGACTAGATATCAATTACAAGAAAAAAACTGTATGAAACACAAACACATGGAGATTAAACAATATGTTTCTAAATAACCAATAGGTTACTGAAGAAATCAAAAGGAAAATAAAAAATATCTAGAAACAAATGACAATGAAAGCACAACTCAAAACCTATGAGATGCAGCAAAAGCAGTTCTAAGAGGGAAGTTTATAGCAAAACAAACAAACAACAACAAACAAAAAAAACACATCGAATAAACAGCCTAACTTTACACCTAAGACAACAGTAAAAAGAAGAACAAAGAAACCCCAGAATTAATAGAAGGAAAGAAATTATAAAGATCCAAGCAGAAATAAATAAAAAAAGAAATGAAAGAAACGATAGTAAAAATTAATAAAACTAAAAGCTGTTTCTTTGAGAAGATAAACAAAATTGACAAACCTGTGGCCAGACTCATCAAGAAAAAAGGGAGAAGAATCAAATCAACAAAATTAGAAATGAAAAAGGAGAGGTTACAACAGACAATGCACATATACAAAGGATTATAAGAGACTATTATGAAGAACTATATGGCAATAAATTGGATAACCTGGAAGAAATGGACAGATTTTTAGTAAAGTTCAGTCTTGGAAGACTGAACCAGGAGGAAATAGAAATTATGAACAATCCAATTACAAGCACTGAAATTGAAGCTGTGATTAAAAAAAAAAAAAAGCCCAGGACCAAATGGTTTCACAGGAGAATTCTATCAAACATTTAGACAAGAGCTAATGCCTATCCTTGTAAAAATCTTTCAAACAATTGCAAGAGGAAAGAACACTTCCAAACTCATTCTACAAGGCTACCATCACCCTGATACCAAAACCTGACAAAAACAACACAAAAAAAGAAAACTACAGGCCAATATCACTAATGAACATAGATGCAAAAAATCCTCAACAAAATGTTAGCAAATAGAATTCAGCAACACATCAAAAAGCTGCTGCACCATGATCAAGTTGGGTTTATTCTAAGGATGCAATGATTCTTCAATATATGCAAATCAATCAATGTGATACACAATATTAACATATTGAAATATAAAAACCATATGATCATCTCAACAGATGCAGAAAAAGCGTTTGAAAAAACTCAGCACCCATTTATGATTAAATCTCTTCAAAAATAGGCATAGAAGGAATATACCTCAACATAAGAAGGCCATATATTATAAGCCTATAGCAGATATTCTCAGTGGTGAAAAACTGAAAGCATTCCCCCTAAGATCAGGAATAAAACAAGGGGGCACACGTTCCCCACCATTATTCAACATATTTCTGGAAGTCCTAGCTACAGCAATCAGAGAAGAAAAATAAATACAAGGAATCCAGAGCAGAAAATAAGAATTAAATCTCTCACTGTTTGTAGATAACATAATGTTGTACATAGAAAACCCTGAAGATAGTATTAGAAAATTACTAGAGCTAATCCGTGAATTTACCAAATCTCAGGATACAAAATCAGTACACAGAAATCATTTGCATTTCTATATACCAACAATGAAAATTCATAAAGAGAAATTAAGGAATCAATCCCATTCACCATTGCAACAAAAAGAATTAAATATCTAGAAATAAATGTACCTAAGAAGACAAAAGATCAGTACACAGAAAAATATAAGACACTAATGAATGAAATCAAAAAATGACATAAACAGATGGAGAGATATGCCATGTTCCTGGATAGGAAGAATCAATATTGTGAAAATGACTATATTACCAAAGGCAATCTACAGATTTAGTATGATTACTATCAAATTACCAATGTCACATTTCACAGAACTAGATAAAAAATTGTCAGAATTCATATGAAAACATAAAATACCCCAAATAGCCAAAGCAGTCTTGAGATAGATGACTGGAGTTGGAGGAATCAACCTTCCTGATTTCAGATTATACTATAAAGCTACAGTCATCAAAACAATATGATACTGGCACAAAAACAGAAATATGGACCAATGGAACAAGACAGAAAGCCCAGAAATAAACCCATGTATCTATAGGTATCATATTTGACAAAGGAGGCAAGAATATACAATGGAGAAAAACAGCCTCTTCAATAAATGGTGTTGGGAAAACTAGATAGATACATGTAAAAGAATGACATTGAACACTTCCCAACACCATACACAAAGATAAATACAAAATGGATTAAAGACCTAAATGTAAAACCAGAAACTATAAAACTCTTAGAGGAAAACATATGCAGAACACTGAGTGACATAAATCAAAGCAAGATCCTCTATGACCCACCTTCCAGAGTAATGGAAATAGAAACAAAAGTGAACAAGTGGGACCTGATTAAACATAAAAGCTTTTGCACAGCAAAGGAAACTATAAGCAAGGTGAAAAGACATCCCTCAGAATGGGAGAAAATAACAGCAAATGAAACAACTGACAAAGGATTAATTTCCAAAATATACAAGCAGCTCACACAACTCAATACCAGAAAAAAAAAAAATCAAAAATGGGGGAAAAGACCCGAACAGCCATTTCTCCAAAGAAGACATACAGGTGGTTAACAAACACATGAAAAGATGCTCAACATTGCTCATTATTAGAGAAATGTAAATCAAAACTACAATGAGATATCACCTCACAGTGGTCAGAATGGCCATCCTCAAAAAGTCTACAAACAATAAACACTGGAGAGGGTGTGGAGAAAAAGGAACACTCTTGCACTGTTGGTGGGAATGTAAATGATACAGCCACTATGGAAAATGGTATGGAGATTCCTTAAAATCTAGGAATAAAACCACCATATGATCCAGCAATCCCACTCCTAGGCACATACCCTGAGGAAACCAAAATTGAAAGATTCACATGTACTCTATTGTTCATTGCAGCACTATTTACAACAACTAGAACATGGAAGCAATCTAGATGTCCATGGACAGATGAATGGATAAAGAAGTTCTGGTGCATATACACAGTGGAATATTATTCAGCCATAAAACTGTTGGTGGGAATGTAAATGATACAGCCACTATGGAAAATGGTATGGAGATTCCTTAAAATCTAGGAATAAAACCACCATATGATCCAGCAATCCCACTCCTAGGCACATACCCTGAGGAAACCAAAATTGAAAGATTCACATGTACTCTATTGTTCATTGCAGCACTATTTACAACAACTAGAACATGGAAGCAATCTAGATGTCCATGGACAGATGAATGGATAAAGAAGTTCTGGTGCATATACACAGTGGAATATTATTCAGCCATAAAAAGGAATACCTTTGAGTCAGTTCTAATGAGGTGGATGAACCTATAACCTATTATACAGAGTGAAGTAAGTCAGAAAGAGAAAGATAAATATCATATTCTAGTGCATATATATGGAATCTAGAAAAATGATACTGAAGAATTTACTTACAGGGAGCAATGGAGAAACAGACATAGAAAATAAACTTGTGGACATGGGGAGAGGGGAGGAGAGGAGGAGACGTATGGAAAGAGTAACATGGAAACTTACATTATGTAAAATAGCAAACAAGAATTTGCTATATGCCTAAGAAACTCAAACTGGGGCTCTGTATCAACATAGACGGGTAGGATGGGGAGGGAGATGGGAGGGAGTTTCAGCAGGGAGTGAATATATGTTACCTATGGCTAATTCAGGATGAGGTTTGACAGAAAACAACAAAGTTCTGTAAAGCAATTATCCTTCAATAAAATAATAAATTAAAAGTAAAAGCAAGGAAGCAAATTAAATATATATATATGTCTTTATAAAACTGGGCAACAGCTAACAATCTGCTTTTAAGGAAATTCCCAGGGATGTAGCCAGTGATCTGGCTATGCCCCCTGATAAAACACATCACTAATCACCACACACCTTGCTCCTCCCTCCCTTGCTATACCAGAATTAGCAGGCGTCTCACTCTCACCCACAATATCACTTAGGGAAAGTTTTCCTATAAAGAATCACTTGCTTTCAAGTCACTGAATTCAACTAACTTATACAAACGTGGGCAAAGAATAAGGGAAGGATGTGTATCTTAAAGAAGTTGTCTCCAATCTTTTTGGCATCAGAGATCAGTTTTGTGGAAGACAATTTTTCCATGGACGGTAAGGGGTGATGGGTCAGGTGGTAACGTAAGCAATGGGATTTGGTGGCAGATGAAGCTTCCCTCACTCCCCTGATGCTGACCCCCTGCTGTTCAGCCTGGCTCCTAACAGGTTGGGGGCCTCTATCTTAAAGAATTAGTTTGTAGTATTTTTTGAACTCCTCTTCCCCTCAATCCATATAGATAAGGGTGATTAAGCTGACCTACCAGGATGCAATGAATCTCAATAGTGCACTGGAGAGTGAAGTTCATGAAGGCAGAGGCTGTGCTGATTTTACTATGGCCTAGTGTCATAAGTTCTAGATAAAAATGAACAAAGCTCTTGAATATATAGATATATGAAAAATTATATCTAAACCCTTAAGGTTTAAAAAGCACAGAAAAACTAAAGTGAAGAAGTGAAATGAAGTCGCTCAGTCGTGCCCGACTCTTTGTGACCCCATGGACAGTAGCCTACACCAAGCTCCTCCATCCATAGGATTTTCTAGGCAAGAGTACTGGAGTGGGTTGCCCTTTCCTTCTCCAGGGAATCTTCCCGACCCAGGGATTGAACCTAGGTCTCCTGCATTGTAGACAGACACTTTACTGTCTGAGCCAACAGGGAAGTCCTCACAGAAAAACTGCTGCTGCTGCTGTTGCTGCTAAGTCGCTTCAGTTGTGTCCAATTCTGTGCAACCCCATAGACAGAGCCCACCAGACTCCCCCGTCCCCGGGCTTTTCCAGGCAAGAACACTGGAGTGGGTTGCCATTTCCTTCTCCAATGCATGGAAGTGAAAAGTGGCTCTTAGTGACCCCATGGACCACAGCCCAACAGGCTCCTCCATCCATGGGATTTTCCAGGCAAGAGTGCTGGAGTGGGGTGCCATTGCCTTCTCCAACAGAAAAATTAGAAGGTTGGAATTATGTCCCTTAACAAAGACACTTACTCCGTGGAAGAAAAGTTATGATCAACCTAGACAGCATATTAAAAAAACAGAAGCATTACTTTGCCAATGAAGGTCCGTCTAGTCAATGCTATGGTTTTCCCAGTAGTCACGTATGTATGTGAGTAAGTAAGTAAGTAAAGTCACTCAGTCGTGTCCGACTCTTTGTGACCCCATGGACTGCAGCCCACCAGGCTCCTCAGTCCATGAGATTCTCCAAGCAAGAATACTGGAGTGGGTTGCCATTTCCTTCTCCAGGGGATCTTCCCGACCCAGGGATCGAACCCGGGTCTCCCGCATTGAGGCAGACGCTTTAACCTCTGAGCCACCAGGGAAGTCCATGTATGTGAGAGTTGAACTATAAAGAAAGCTGAGTGCTGAAGAACTGATGCTTTTGAACTGTGGTGGTGGAGAAGACTCTTGAGAGGCCCTTGGACTGAAAGGAGATCCAACCAGTCCATCTTAAAGGAAATCAGTCCTGAATATTCATTGGAAGGACTGATGGTGAAGCTGAAACTCGAATATTTTGGCCACTTGATACGAAGAACTGACTCATTTGAAAAGACCCTGATACTGGGAAAGACTGAAGGCAGGAGAAGGAGATGACAGAGGATGAAATGGTTGGATGGCATCACCTACTCAGTGGACATGAGTTTGAGTAAACTCCAGGAGTTGGTGATGGACAGGGAGGTCTGGTGTGCAGTAGTCCATGGGGTCTCAGAGTTGGACATGACTGAGCAACTGAACTGAACTGAATTATGCTTGGAAGTGAGAAAGACTCAAATGCTTACTAACTATCTTAGGGTAATAAACTTGGCAAGCCACTTAAACCCTCTGATCCTCAGTTTTCTAAGTAAAATTGGAATAAATCGTAGTATATACATCACATTGATTCTGTTCTTTCTAGCCAAAGATGGGGAAGATCTATATAGTCAGCAAAAACAAGACCTAGAGCTGACTATGGCTCAGATAATTAGCCCTTATTGCTAAATTCAGGCTTAAACTGAAAAAAAGTAGAGAAAATCGCTAGACCATTCAGGTATGACCTAAATCGAATCCCTTACTATTATACAGTAAAGGTGGTGAACAGATTCAAAGGATTAGATATGGTAGGCAAAGTGCTTGAAGAACTATGAATGGAGGTCTATAACATTGTACAGGTGGCAATGACCAAAACCATCCCAAAGAAACATGTAAGAAGGCAAAGTGGTTGCCTTAAGAGGCTAGGAAAAAGGCAGAAAAAAGAGAAGAGAAAAGTTAAAGGCAAGGGGGAAAGGGAAAGATACACCCAACTAAACACAGAATTCAAAAGAATAGCAAGAAGAGATAAGAAGACCTTCTTAAATGAATAATGCGAAGAAATAGAGGAAAACAAAGAATGAGAAAGACTAGAGATCTCGTCAAGAAAATTGAAGGTCTCAAGGGAACATTTCATATGAGGATGAGCATGATAAAGGACAGGAATGGTAAAGACCAAACAGAACTGGAAAAGGTTAAAAAGAGGTTACAACTATACAAAAAAGATCTTAATGACCCAGATAGCCAAGATAATATGGTTACTCACCTAGAGCCAGACATCCTGGAGTGTGAAGTCATGTGGGCTTTAGGAAGCTTTACTATCAACAAAGCTAGTGGAGGTGACAGAATTCCAGCTGAGCTATGTAAAATCCTAAAAGATGATGAAAATGCAGCAATCAATATGTCATCAAATTTAGAAAACACAGCAGTGGCCACAGGACTGAGAAAGGTCAGTTTTCATTACAATCCCAAAGAAGGACAATGCCAAAGAATGTTTAAACTACCATAAATGCACTCATTTCTCATGCTAATAAGATTATGCTCAAAATACTTCAAGCTAGGCTTAATGTACAAGCTGAGTCTAGAAAAGGCAGAGGAATCAGAGATCAAATTCCCAACATTCGTTGAATCATAGAGAAGGCAAGAGAATTTCAGAAAAAAAAAAATCTGCTTCATTGACTAAGTTAAAGCCTTTGACAGTTTGGATCACAACAAACTGTGGAAAGTTCTCCAAGAGATGCGAGTACCAGACCACTTTACCTGTTTCCTGAGAAACCTGGATGCAGGTCAAGAAGCAACAGTTAGAACTTGACATGGAACACATTCTGGTTCAAAATTGGGAAAGGAATAGGACAAGGCTGTATATTGTCACCATGCTTATTTAACTTCTATGCAGAGTACAGCATACGAAATGCTGGGCTGGATGAAGTACAAGCTGGAATCAATATTGCCGGGAGAAATATCAACATCCTCAGATATGCAGATGATACCACCCTAATGGCAGAAAGGGAAAAAGAACTAAAGTCTCTTGATGAAAGTGAAAGAGGAGAGTGAAAAAGCTGGCTTAAAACTCAGCATTCAAACAGCTAAGATCATAGCATACAGTCCCATCACTTCATGGCAAATAGAAGGGGGAAAGTGGAAGCAGTGACAGATTTTATTTTCTTGGGCTTCAAAAATCACTGAAGATGGTGACTGCAGCTATGAAATTAAAAGACACTTGCTCCTTGGAAGGAAAGCTATGAAAAATCTAGTGTATGTATGTGCTTAGTTGCTTCCGACTCTGTTATCCCATTGACTGTAGACCATGAGGCTCCTCTGTCCATGGAATTTTCCAGGCAAGAATACTGGAGTGGGTTGCCATTTCCTATTCCAGGAGATCTTTCTGGCTCAGGGATCAAACCCGTGTATCTTGTGTCTCCTGCATTAGCAGGCAGATTCTTTGCCACTGAGCCACCTGTGAAGCCTAGACAGCATATTAAAAAGTAGAGACATCACTTTGCTGACAAAGGTCTGCATAGTCAAAGCTATGTTTTTCTGGTAGTTCTGTATACATGTGAGAGCTAGCCCATAAAGAAGACTTAGTGCTGAAGAACTGATGCTTTTGAATTGAGGTTCTGTAGAAGATTCTTGAGAATCCCTTGGACAGCAAAAGTATCAAAGCAGTCAATCCTAAAGGAGATAAATCTTGAATAGTTACTGAAAGGACTGATGCTGAAGTTCCAATACTTTGGCCACCTGATGCCAAGAGCCAATTCATTGTAAAAGACTCTGATGCTGGAAAGACTGAAGGAAAAAGGAGAAGGGGTAAGCATAGATGAGATGGTTAGATTACATCACTGACTCAATAAATGGAGCAAACTCTGGAGTCTCAAAAACATGACTTGGAGCAGACTCTGGGAGATAATGAAGGACAAGGAAGCCTGGCTTGCTAAAGTCCATGGGGTCACAAAGAGCCAGACATAAGTTAGTGACTGAACAACAACAACATATATATTAAAGAATATTGTATTAAATGAGATAATATATGTAAATGTCTTTGTATGGTTCCTGGTACAAGAAAGCACAAATGCCAAAGACATGAAATTCCTTTTTAAAATTGTACAGATAAAAATTATCATTGTTTCCATTTTATAAAATTGTAATTCATAGAGGCTCTTCAAGTTCAATTTCCATGTATTTGTACAGATATATTCATTCATTCCTGTGATGGACAAAAGAGGTGTATACACATTCACATAGTTTGTCTTCTGTTGATTTCCCTGTTTGTCCTCCAGATTCCAGTGGGCTTGGTTATATACGTTCTTGGAAGACCAAGAGAATGCATTCCTCTAAGACAACTTTCTTGGAAAAATGGATTATTCATGAAAAATGAAGTGAAGTGAAGTCTCTAAGTTGTGTCTGACTCTTTGTGACTCCATGGACTGTAGCATACTGTGCTCCTCCGTCCATGGGATTTTCCAGGCAAGAGTACTGGAGTGGGTAGTCATTTCCTTCTCCAGAGGATCTTCCTGACCCAGGGATCGAATCCAGGTCTTCTGCACTGTAGGTGGAGCTTTACCATCTGAGCCAAAGAGAAGACCTTTTATAGGTTTCATTGATTTGAAAAGGAAATTTACCTCAAAGCCACATTAGCTGGGACCACAGAAAGTGTTATATTTCTAGGAAGAAATTCTTTGGCTGCTTTTCACCCAGTCTTTATTTTTCTCTTCAAACAAAGCTATATATTGACTATAGCCTTGATATATCATTTTTATTTTATGAATCACTGAGTAAAATGTCTAAACTTCAGAAATATTAGAGGGAACGTTTATTATTCAATGCTCTGATTTCCCCAAGGAGGGACTAAAGCTTTAGGCCTCTTGCCTTACCTTTTAGTCCTCTCCACTGAGATTCAGTGAGTTTCCTGGTAGGTGGGTTATAGCCACGGTTCCAAAATTATATTTGTAGGCTGGTAATCTAAATCTGTAAGCACTCTCCTTCCCTCTTTACACAAGACCAGTGTATGGAAGCAACACTAGTTAAATGGTATCTTCTGCGGAAACAAATTGACCCTCAGGTGAGCAGTGCTAAGATTGGAGAGAGAGGTGGATGCTACGCCACTGTCTCAAATATAACTTTGCAATAAACATGATAGTTTGATCTCTATCTTCTGGCCATTGTATGTACTGTTCAATTGGTTATGAATGTTGGTGAATAAAAAATGCATCTTTTTTCAGATAGACATCTGAAACTGTATTCACATAAATGAAATTAAGTCTGATTCCTTTCTGTGTATAAATCTCAGGTGAGACAGAGTATGTAATATAAAAGATTCATGTAGGTTTATAAGTATGCTAGAGTGATTTAAAAAAGAAGTATGGATTTGAGAGTAACATAACAATGAATGTGAATTCCCCTTTGCAACTTTCTACCTTCATGACTTGGGAAAAATTAACTAAACTCTCTAGGCTTCAGTTTACTAATTTGTAAAAATGAGAATAATAGTAATAACTCAGTGTTTTTGCAAAATTGTGTTTATGAATGTCTGGTACATGATAAAATCAATAAATGCTGCTTCTATAGGAATATTATTTCTTAGCATCATTAATACCATTATTTGAAGGGAATCCCTCTGTGAGTTCTCACAATCCCCTCATGACTAAGGTATGCATGCCTAATGCTCTGTGCAAACCCAGTTAGACAGCTTAGCTCTGAAAAGAAGCAGAAAACAGTGCCTATAGCTAATATGATGCCCCGTATTTCAAAAATATTTCTGTGCGCTTTTAGAATCAGGAAAGTAAAGCTATTATGGTTCTACATTGCAGAGACCCCTGCCTCCATCTGTGTAATTCCTTTACAGATAAAAATTGAAAAGGAGACAGGTTAAAAAAAAAAAAAAAAGGATGTTATCTGTGCCTTTCAACCACTTCCCTGGTGGCTCAGACGGTAAAGCGTCTGTCTACAATGTGGGAGACCCGGGTTCGATCCCTGGGTTGGGAAGATCCCCTGGAGAAGGAAATGACAATCCACTCCAGGACTATCGCCTGGAAAATCCCATGGACAGAGGAGCCTGGCCGGCTACAGCCCATGGGGTCGCAAAGAGTCGGACACGACTGAGCGACTTCACTTCACTTCACTTCTGTGCCTTTCAAAGGACAACTCTGTCTGATTCCAGAGGCTATGCCTTAAATACTACCTTGCCTCTTTCCAGTATCTTCCCAGACAAAGAAGCTTCTGATTATATATATATATATATATATGTTTTAGGAAATATTTTTCTGGGTTCAAAATGTGGTAAGACCTCAGCTCCCCCAAAGATTAGGTGTCTGAAAATCTCAGTCTACTGTAATAGTGTATATCTTAGAAGCCATCCAAACAAAATAAAACCATATATAAAATCAAAGATGTAGCCTTTAAATAGCCACCAACGAATAGACAGATGAAAAAAGTACAAGAGACCTAAATATTTCAATCAGTATATGATTAGTCAATTCATTATGTATTTAATTGTATGAAAAGAGTATTCCATTGACTGGTTATTTTACAAAATAGCAGCCTAAGACAGCTCATGGAAATGAAGTCAAGAAAATAATAGAGAAGCAGTTAAAGGAAGAAAGAGAAAAGATAGGTATAGTGGCAGTGACCTGAAGCAGTTGAGAGGTGGAGGAGCAAAAACAGCATATATCAGAAAGAAGATAGCTAACAATGAAGAGACAAAAGACAAACTTGATTTGAAGAGTAGTTAGGAGTAGGACAATAACTGAGTGTCCTTCAGTTCAGTTCAGTTCAGTCGCTCAGTCATGTCTGACTCTTTGCAACCCCATGAATCGCAGCACACCAGGCCTCCCTGTCCATCACCATCTCCCAGAGTTCACTAGACTCACATCCATCGAGTCAGTGATGCCATCCAGCCATCTCATCCTCGGTCATCCCCTTCTCCTCCTGCCCCCAATCCTTCCCAACATCAGAGTCTTTTCCAATGAGTCAACTCTTTGCATGAGGTGGCCAAAGTACTAGAGTTTCAGCTTTAGCATCATTCCTTCCAAAGAAATCCCAGGGTTGATCTCCTTCAGAATGGACTGGTTGGATCTCCTTGCAGTCCAAGGGACTCTCAAGAGTCTTCTCCAACACCACACTTCAAAAGCATCAATTCTTCGACGCTCAGCCTTCTTCACAGTCCAACTCTCACATCCATACATGACCATAGGAAAAACCATAGCCTTGACTAGATGGACCTTAGTTGGCAAAGTAATGTCTTATATCTCATCAATATCATCTTAGATGTGAAAAGCAGGTAAATGCATCCCAGGACCTCAATTCAGCCTCTTATGACCAACAGTACAACAGACATAATCTGAGCTATGTTTGAATAAGCAATAAGCCTTGACCAATACCACATGCACAAACAACATGGCAGAAGCAGGGCAGCATGGAAATCATCCATGCTCCCTTCACTGAAGGGCAAAGAGCAGAATTGCAAACAATTACAAGGAAAAAAAGGCAAAACAACCAAGAGCTAAAAGCACAGAAAATGAGTACAGATCTGAATAACATTTATAAGAAGATATAACATCTACAGAGTATTTCCTAGGTGTAAGTACACCATTAAATGTTTTATTACAGTGTATTAGTTAATGCGTGACCCTGCAAGTTATTATACCCACTTTACAGATAAAGAAACTGAATTGCAGAAAAGTTAGGTAACATAGACTTAGTTCTATCTGACTCTTTATTTCACAATCTCAAATGAAATATTATGTCTTCTCAGTGTCTTGCCCAAGAGTAGTGTTTGATTTTTAAAATAGATTTTGAATCATTAAAACACTGGATGTTCAAATTAGAAGATCTAGGCCTTGTATTGCATGAATGGCTCTTAAAGACCTCTTAATTTTGCCTCAGTGCTCCTTGAGAAGGTGAAAAATTTTTATTAGGCAATATATTTGACCTAATTGTGTGACTTTTCAGAAGGATGACTTTGACATTTCAAAGTGAGAGGGAGCATTAGAAGGCTAAATATAGTTGGTATTAAAAAAAAAAGACAGGAATTTATGATGCTGCAAAAGAAAGTAACTTTTTCCAGGAAAAAGCCTTTTTAAAATTATGTGAATATATTATATATTTGCAATGCTGATAAAACTGAACAGTTTTGGAAATAGCTGCTAACTTTTAGTTTTTAACATGTCTGTCAAGGAATCATTTCCACACACATCCACAACTCTCTCTACACACAGATATATATACACACACAAACACACGGACACATGTGCTTGCATGCACTTACATACAGTACAATTTCTCTTTTAAGCACAACAAGAACAGACTATGGATGATTCCTTATACTGGTCTGAATCACGACTTTGTTGGAAGTGAAGTGTGTTGGATAGAGATTGCACAGACCAGTTGAAGATACAGAGAAGCCCTGGCAAAAATAATTTACAATATGGTGGTAGGGAATTAGGAATGCTATTGAAAACAGGCAGTAGTCAAAGATTCGAGGAAGGAAACTTTCCACTTTAGACAAGTGTATCAGTAAATGATGGGCTTTAGGACTCGAAAACTGCACTTATGAAAAAATACTCCATCTTCAGGAAGGACCCTGGGAGAGCAAACTGGGATACTGTTCATTTGGATCCCACTTATAGAGGGTTGGAACCTAAATTAAAATCCAGGCAAAGTTTTTACAGTGAAATGGGTTAGAAATTTTTAAACTACCATCTTATATATTCCAAACATGAGAGAATGATTAAATATATTGAGGATGATGAGAGTTAAGTTTCTTACTGTTGGGGGAGTTACATATATGGAAAAGAGGATACAAAATGTACCCTGCTTTGCTTAACTGGAATTGAAAGTACCACTGTGGGAGATATATATATATATATATGAAATATACACTGGTACAAAGATATATTTCATGGCTCATTCTGCTGAAATAATCTAAAAGAAATGAAGCATCAATAATAATGGGCACATCTCAAGTCCAGATCTTGGTTTCTAAATATTATTCTCCAATAAAAGGAACCTGGGATCCTTTGTTGATTCCAGGGAAGGAACAGATTAAATACGAGATGTACCTAAGAACATGATTTGAAATCAGGAAATAAGAAAGTACTTAAAGAATAATGGGGACATGTGAGAAAGAGGAGACAGCTCAAAGGAACAATGAAAGTGAAAGTGTTAGTCACTACTCAGTCCTGTCCGACTCTTTGCAACCCCATGGATTGTAGCCCACCAGATTCCTCCTCTGTCCATGGGATTTTCGAGACAAGAATACTGGAGTGGGTTGTCATTTCCTTCTCGGGAGGATCTTCCCCACACAGGTATTGAACCCAGGTCTCCTACACTGGAAGCAGACTCTTTACCATCTGAGCTTACCAGGGAAGCCCAACGGAAAAATATGAACATTCAAATAAATTTGCATACTAACAGCAATGGATTATATTCCATTGAATAAAATAGGAATCCATGAGCCCATATGGTTATACATAAATCAAAGGTGAGTAAAGGGAAGTATGCTCTTACAGCAGAAAACCCAATGGGTGAAATTTTTATGAGAAACAGAATATGTAAATCCAGCCATAAAATGACCTCCCTAGAAGTTATTCCTACAAATTATAAAAGATCTTCACGACCCAGACAATCACGATGGTGTGATCATCCACCTAGAGCCAGACATCCTGGATGTGAAGTCAAGTGGGCCTTAGGAAGCACCACTATGAACAAAGCTAGTGGAGGTGATGGAATTCCAGTTGAGCTGTTTCAAATCCTGAAAGATGGTGCTGTGAAAGTGCTGCACTCATTTTGGACCAAATTTGGAAAACTCAGCAGTGGCCTTAGGACTGGAAAACGTCAGTTTTCATTCCAAGCCCAAAGAAAGGCAATGCCAAAGAATGTTCAAACTACTGCACAATTGCACTCATCTTACACACTAGTAAGGTAATGCTTCAGTTCAGTTCAGTTCAGTTCAGTCGCTCAATCGTGTCTGACTCTTTCCAACACCATGAATCACAACACTCCAGGCATCCCTGTCCATCACCAACTCCCGGAGGTCACCCAAAGTCGTGTCCATGGAGTCAGTGATGCCATCCAGCCATCTCATCCTCATTCATCCCCTTCTCCTCCTGCCCCAAATCCCTCCCAGCATCACAGTCTTTTCCGACGAGTCACCTCTTCAGATGAGGTGGTCAAAGTACTGGAGTTTCAGCTTTAGCATCATTCTGTCCAAAGAAATCCCAGGATTGATCTCCTTCAGAATGGACTGGTTGGATCTCCTTGCAGTCCAAGGGACTCTCAAGAGTCTTCTCCAACACCACAGTTCAAAAACATCAATTCTTAAGAGCTCAGCCTTCTTCACAGTCCAACTCTCACATCCATACATGACCACAGGAAAAACCATAGCCTTGACTAGATGGATCTTTGTTGGCAAAGTAATATCTCTGCTTTTGAGTAAGCTATTTAGGTTGGTCATAAGTTTCCTGCCAAGGAGCAAGTGTCTTTTAATTTCATGCCTTCAACCATCATCTGCAGTGATTTTGGAGCCCCAAAAGATAAAGTCTGACACTGTTTCCATTGTTTTTCCATCTATTTCCCATGAAGTGATGGGACCAGATGCCATGATCGCTTTCTGAATGTTGAGCTTTAAGCCAACTTTTTCACTCTCTTCTTTGACTTTCATCAAGAGGCTTTTTAGTTCCTCTTCACTTCTGCCATAAGGGTGGTGACACTTACATTTCTGAGGTTATTGTTATTTCTCCCAGCAATCTTGATTCCAGCTTGTGTTTCTTCCAGTCCAGCATTTCTCCTGATGTACTCTGCATAGAAGTTAAATAAGCAGGGTGACAATATTCAGCCTTGACGTACTCCTTTTCCGATTTGAAAAGTCTGTTGTTCCATGTCCTGTTCTAACTGTTGCTTCCTGGCCTGCATACAGATTTCTCAAGAGGTAGGTCAGGTGGTCTGGTATTCCCATCTCTTTCAGAATTTTCCACAATTCATTGTGATCCACACAGTCAAAGGCTTTGGCATAGTCAATAAAGCAGAAATAGATGTTTTTCTGGAACTCTCTTGCTTTTTCCATGATCCAGTGGATGTTGGCAATTTGATCTCTGGTTCCTCTGCCTTTTCAAGTTCATTGTGATCCACACAGTCAAAGGCTTTGGCATAGTCAATAAAGCAGAAATAGATGTTTTTCTGGAACTCTCTTGCTTTTTCCATGATCCATTGGATGTTGGCAATTTGATCCGTTGTTGCTTCAGAAGGTGGTGCCTCCAAGCTGAGGCTTCAAGCTGCAATTCCCAGAGTCCAGCCCCCTCTGCACCCAAAGAGCATTTTTCCTTCTGGATGGCCCTGCGCAAGTGACCCAAGTGTCACAGAAAATTCTGGACTCCTGCTTCCTCAGGTCCTATCTAAAGGTCACTTTGGCCTCTTCTAGCTCCTCAACTTCCCACCTTAACCCATATTATTGAGGCTGGATCCCCCAAAAATTAGTTCAATGGAGGTTTTTTTCCCTGGGTGCCTAGCAACTCTTTCTTGACCTTGAAATATAAAAAATGGTAAGGTCTCTCTGAGTTAAGGAAACTCAGAACATGGAGGCTTTGCTGACTTCTTGGGATGGGAGAAGCAAAAATACCATCCTTATTTCTGCTTCCTTTATAATAATGACAGCAAACCTCAAGCCATTATCTTTATAAATTGGCCTGCATTCATGACAACCAAGTGCCAGTTACTGTGCTAAGGGGTTTTTTTCCAAGTGTCATCTCGTTTGAATGAAAGGTAATAACATAAACCGTGCATCTGAATAGAGATGTCAAGAAATATTTAGGACACATGCTCCATTCTGCTCCGTGGCGCCACTCCTTGTTTGTTACCCGCTCCCCCTCAAAAAGAGCCAGTCATAAATTAAACTGGAAGTGAATCGATTCCTATGAATAGAGCCCATGACTGAAGCCAAGACCCAATCTCTTACACATAAAGCTCAAGAAGTACAGCCGTCCTTGTCCAACTTCACAAATTTTTGGAAGAGATCAACCATTTTCCTCCTTTGTCCAAGGAGGAAATCATATATAAGCTTTAGAAAAGGAAAGCTAGAAAGAGTTTCAGAAGAAAGAGAATTAGCTTTGAGAATTTGCACATTTGGTATTCTCATTTGTTCTGAAAGGTGGGGTACAGATGCAGGGAAATAAATACAAGAAAGTCCTGAGGGCAGTAGGGGGCACAGTTTGAGAGGCAACTGTGCCGCCCTGATGGAGACATGGACATTGCAGCGTGGGCCTGTGTGCCATCCACAAGAGGCCGCCCGGTGAGGCCAAGGGATGCACAATGGAGATGAGTAGGAACCAGCCCACACCAGTGAAAGGGGAAGAAGCATCCTCTGTAAGAGTCACTCACACTGGGTACTTGCCTGCAGCCAAAGGTGCCCCTAGACAGAGCCACCTCCAGGCATTATCTGTGACAAGAGAAGAGACCATGTGGACAGCAGCACCTCTGGCAACATAAGTGCAAGATGCAGAGGCAGGAGAGACGAGAGCATACACCCCTCCCTTCACGCACTGCTGCCCCTGACATTGGCGCCAACTCCAGAGAGGGGGAGGGGACACACTGAAAATGGCTTTGAACTGGGTGTGGACCTATTCATTCTAGAATTGACAGAAATCACTGATTGGCCTGAATTTACCCACAAGCCTCTAGATGGAATTACTTGCTGAAAGACAGCTTAGAAACTAAGGATCACAAATGAAACAGAGTTGCCTTTCTTTTTTTTTTTTTTTTACCACTATTAATGATGGCTAGGAAACTGCACACCCTCCACAGCTGTTAGTCACCGTGAATTAATGGAGCCCTGACCTGGAACGTGGAGGCAGACTCCCTTCTCGTCACAGGAGAAGAGAGAGAGAGAGAAAAAAACAAAACAGCTCAATGTTTTGACTTGACTGTAGCAGCAAGGATAAACTACAAATAGTATCTGAGTAAATTGTCCCTACAAATAAATGGTTCTTCCTGTGATCATGTATGGATGTGAGAGTTGGACTGTGAAGAAGGCTGAGCGCCGAAGAATTGATGCTTTTGAACTGTGGTGTTGGAGAAGACTCTCGAGAGTCCCTTGGACTGCAAGGAGATCCAACCAGTCCATTCTGAAGGAGATCAGCCCTGGGATTTCTTTGGAGGGAATGATGCTAAAGCTGAAACTCCAGTACTTTGGCCACCTCATGTGAAGAGTTGACTCATTGGAAAAGACTCTGATGCTGGGAGGGATTGGGGGCAGGAGGAGAAGGGGACGACCGAGGATAGATGGCTGGATGGCATCACTGACTCAATGGACATGGGTTTGGATGGACTCTGGGAGTTGGTGATGGACAGGGAGACCTGGTGTGCTGTGGTTCATGGGGTCACAAAGAATTGGACACAACTGAGCAACTGAACTGAAGACAAGTTTGTTCCTTATCCCCAGAAAGTATAGCTAGAAAATATTGGCCGAGTGGATAACTGGACAAATGTCTTTAAAATTCTGATGTGAGAATTCCCTGGTGTTCCAGTGGTTAAGACTGCATGTTCTACTACAGTAGGATAGAGTTTCCATGCCTGGTTGGGGAAATAAGATCTCATAGGATGTGTGATTTAGAAAAAAAAAATTAAAATCCTAACAATAAACAAAAATAGAAAATATAAACTGTCCAATCAAGAAGAAAGATATTAAAAAACCTACCCAAGGAAAGTCTAGGCCTTAAATCTCCCAACAATGACTACTAGCAAACTTCTAAAAAGAAGTGATGTTAATAGCTCATAATTCTTTTAGAGACTAGAAAAAGAGAGACTCCTCAATTTTACCTTTATACCAAAATGTGACAAGGATACTAAGTGTAAGAAAAATCTCATTCACAAAAATAGCTGCAAAATTCCTAAACAAAATTTGTTCAGTCATGTCTGACTCTTTGGGACTCCATAGACTGCAGCACACCAGATTCCTCTGCCCTCCACTATCTCCCGGAGTTTGTTCAAATTCATGTCCACTGAGTTCATGATGTTATCTAAGCATGTCATCCTCTGTTGCCTGCTTCTTGTCCTGCCCTCAGTCTTTCCCATCAAGGTCTTTTCCAATGAACTGGCTCTTCCCATCATGTGACTAAAGTATTGGAGCTTCAGCTTCAACATCAGTCCTTCCAATGAATATTCAGGATTGATTTCCTTTAGGATTGGCTAGTTTGATCTCTTGCAGTCCAAGGGACTCTCAAGAGTCTTCTCCAGCACCACAGTTCAAAAGCATCAATTCTTCGGTGCTCAGCCTTCTTTATGGTGCAGCTCTCATATCTGACATGACTATGGAAAAACCATAGGTTTGACTGTATGGACTTTGGTCAGCAAAGTGATGTTTCTGCTTTTTAATACACCATAGATTTGTCATAGCTTTTCTTCCAAGAAGGAAACACCTTTTAATTTCATGGCTGCAGTCACTATTCACAATGATTTTGAGCCCAAGAAAATAAAGTCTCTCCCTCTATCCGTCAGAGAAATGCAAATCAAAACTACAACATGCTATCACCTTGGACTGGTCAGAATGGCCATCATCAAAAAATGCATAAACAATAAATGCTGGAGAGGGTGTGGAGAGAAGGGAACCCTCTTGCACTGTTGGGAGTGTAAATTGATACAGACACTATGGAAGGTGGTATGGAGATTGCTAAAAAACTAGGAATGAAACTACCATATGACCGAGCAATCCCACTACTGGGCATATACCCTGAAGAAACCATAATTGAAAAAGATACATGTACCCCAGTGTTTACAGCAGCACTATTTACAATAGCCAGGACATAGAAGCAACCTGGACATCCATCGGCAGACGAATGGGTGAAGAAGTTGTAATATAATGCAATGAAACATTTCACAGCCATAAAAAGGAACACGTTTGAGTCAGTTCTAATGAGGTTCAGTTCAGTTCAGTTCAGTCGCTCAGTCGTGTCCGACTCTTTGCAACCCCATGAATCTCAGCACGCCAGGCCTCCCTGTGCATCACCAACTCCCGGAGTTCACTCAGACTCACATCCATCGAGTCCATGACGCCATCCAGCCATCTCATCCTCTGTCATCCCCTTCTCCTCCTGCCCCCAATCCCTCCCAGCATCAGGGTCTTTTCCAATGAGTCAGCTCTTCACATGAGGTGGCCAAAGTACTGGAGCTTCAGCTTTAGCATCATTCCCTCCAAAGAAATCCCAGGGCTGATCTCCTTCAGAATGGACTGGTTGGATCTCCTTGCAGTCCAAGGGACTCTCAAGAGTCTTCTCCAACACCACAGTTCAAAAGCATCAATTCTTTGGCGCCCAGCCTTCTTCACATCCAACTCTCACATCCATACATGACCACAGGAAAAACCATAGCCTTGACTAGACGGACCTTAGTCAGCAAAGTAATGAGGTAGATGAACCTAAAGCCATTATACAGAGAGAAGTAATCAGAGAAAAACAAATATTGTACAGATGGACACGACTGAGCGACTGAACTGAACTTAACTGAACACATGTATATGGAATCTAGAAAGATGTTACTGATGAACTTATTTGCAGGGCAGCAATGGAGATGCTGACGGAGAGAAGAGACTTGTGAACACAGAGGATGAAGGAGAGTGTGGGACGAATTGAGAGAGTAGCATTGAAACATATACATTACCATATAAAAAACAGGTAGCCTGTTGGAATTTGCTGTATGACATAAGGAGCTCAAACCCTATGCTCTGTGACAACCTAAAGGGGTGCAATGGGCTGGGAAGTGGGAGGGGGGTTCAAGAGGGAGGGACATATGTATGCCTATGGCTGATATTCTCCAACACCACAGTTCAAAAGCATCAATTCTTTGGCGCCCAGCCTTCTTCACAGTCCAACTCTCACATCCATACATGACCACAGGAAAAACCATAGCCTTGACTAGACGGACCTTAGTCAGCAAAGTAATGAGGTAGATGAACCTAAAGCCATTATACAGAGAGAAGTAATCAGAGAAAAACAAATATTGTACAGATGGACACGACTGAGCGACTGAACTGAACTTAACTGAACACATGTATATGGAATCTAGAAAGATGTTACTGATGAACTTATTTGCAGGGCAGCAATGGAGATGCTGATGGAGAGAAGAGACTTGTGAACACAGAGGATGAAGGAGAGTGTGGGACGAATTGAGAGAGTAGCATTGAAACATATACATTACCATATAAAAAACAGGTAGCCTGTTGGAATTTGCTGTATGACATAAGGAGCTCAAACCCTATGCTCTGTGACAACCTAAAGGGGTGCAATGGGCTGGGAAGTGGGAGGGGGGTTCAAGAGGGAGGGACATATGTATGCCTATGGCTGATTCATGTTGATGTATGGCAGAAACCAACACAATATTGCAAATCAATTATCCTCCAATTAAAAGTAAATTAATTAATTAAAAAAGAGGGCTACTCCATTTCTTCTAAGGGATTCTTGCCCATAGTAGTAGATATAATGGTTATCTGAATTAAATCTGCTCATTCTCTTCCATTTTAGTTGACTGATTCCTAAGATGTTGATGCTCAATCTTGCTATCTCCTGCTTGACCATGTCCAATTTGCCTTGATTCATGGACCTAACATTCCAGGTTCCTATGCAATATTGTTCTTTATAGCATCAGACTTTATTTTCAACACTAGATATATCCACAATGGGGCGTGGTTTCCGCTTTGCCAGCTACTTCGATTTTTCTGGAGCTGTCAGTAATCGATCTCTGCTCCTCCCTGGTGCATATCGAACACCTTCTGACCTCGGGGGCTCATATTCCGGTGTCATGTCTTTTTGCCTTTTCCTACTGTTCATGGGGTTCCTGAGGCAGTAATACTGGAGTGGGTTGCCATTTCTTCCCCCAGTGGGCCACGTTTTGTCAGAGCTCTTTATTATGACCCGTCCACCTTGGGTGGCCCTGCACGCTATGGTTCATAGCTTCATTGAATTATGCAAACCCCTTTGCCACCAACAAGGTTGTGATCCATAAAGGGGCCTAAACAAACTGTTACAGTGAATCCAGCTTTATAGTAAAAGGACTTATGGCACAATGAGTTTTGGTTTTATTTCAGCAAGGCAAGGTTAACTTAGCATTCAAGAAATCAAAGTGATTCATCATATCAACAGAGTAAAGGAGAAGGTTTACTTATGATAAATCATTGAGCTATGATTTTTATTTTGCACACTGAATTGTATTTGTGTTATATTTCACAATTTTAAAAAATTAACATAATGAAAGCATTTCAGGCAGACCAGACTACTTTGAAATTCACACATCTTGTACAACTAAAGATATTGGACAACAGGCAATTTTTAAAATTTCACTGTATGGTTGAGTTTTCAGATAAAAAGGAGGAATCCTCATATTCTAGAAAGATAGTAGAAACTGAGAACAAAATGGTACCACCTACTGAATCTCAGACAGCCCAGCAGGCAATGGTCAGGGGCCTTGATGCCAAGTGACAGGGGCTTGGATGTTACCATCTGTACGTTCAGGATGTACTGAAGATGGAGAGCTCAATTGTAAGCCATGGATGCATATGAGACATGGATGTCAAAAAGGCAGTTGGCTGTTAAATGTCAGAAGTGCAGGATGAAAAAGGTAAACTGAAAGGAGAGACTGAAAGTCAGGAATCTGGCATACTGGTTGGGTTTAAAGACTGTTTTGGGGGGGTTGAACCCCACAGCACTCTGTGCTTTTTTCTCCCTCCATTAATATTGGCATTTCCCCACTTATGCATTTGTCTATCCCTCTAGACTCAGGTTGGAAACATTTCTGGATCCTCAGTGCAGGATTCAGAAAAGATACTGCACAAACAAGCTGTTGAACTATTGGCTGTCAAACAAGAAGCCAAGGGAGGAATTTGGTCAGGTTCCAGACACAATGGAAAAACAGGTGAGCCTGGAAAGCGGGCCGGGTGTGTTGGAAAAGGGAGAGATGGCCCTCTGAGGAACCACCTGGAAAGCTCGGGGGAAGCAATGATGCTGGGAACTCAGAGGAGCCTTCCGTGAAGAGGAGGTTGGTGTCACCTGCATCCAGACTGCCTCTTCTCTCCGGGGTCTGATTCTGGGAGGTTTGGTTGATGGATTGGTTAGGATAGTCCCTACTCCTCCTACCACCCGCCCTCCTGCACTGGCCCTGCATGCTCGCGGGGATGTGATAGGAACAACCTACGCCCTAAAGTAGGATCCAAATTCCTGCCTCTTTTATTATCAGAGCTACATCTGCTGGAGCAAGTCAGGGAGTCTCAGTGCCTAAGACCATAAATCTGCTTTCAAATGTCCAGAGCTGCCTCTCTCTGGATCTGTGGAAGATACTCTGAAGCCCCTCCTTCCAGAGGGAAACAACCACCCAGCTGAGGACAGAGACATCTCTACTGCAACCAAGCCCTGCCCATGCCAGGTGCTTGCTGCAAGAGCTGTTGCCTGACTCACCCTCTTTGCTCAACGGCATTTGACATCACTGCCAACTTCTAAAGAGCCTTCGGTCATACACCTGGACATCTTGGCGGGGCTGGGGGGGGGGGGCATGTTCCAGGCCCACAGTCCAGGGGGTTGCTTCTTAGCTTACCTACTTTTAATCCTCGTGAATGCCATGTCACCACCAGAAACAGTACCAAATGTTATAATGCTACTGAAGCAAGGAGAGAGATGGATGCAAAATAATCCCACCAAGAATATGTTGCAGTCTATAGCAAGCAAACAACCTCTGCATAGACAGACAAGAGAGGGGAAAAAAAAGACCTGGGAGAAATTGGTCAAGGTATTGCACTGTGTCTTCCAAAAATCTATGGTGGGCATGCGTGCTAAGTCACTTTAGTCATGTCTGACGTTTTGCAACAAGGCTCCTCTGTCCACGGGATTCTCCAAGCAAGAATACTGGAGTGGGTTGCCATGTCCTCTTCCAGGGGATCTCCCTGACCCAGGGATTGAACCCACATCTTCTGCATTGCAGGCAGACTCTTTAAGACCGAGCCACTATGGTGGGCATGCCTATTCTATTTTCCAAATAAGTCTACCATGTTTATGTACAGCTCTTCTACATATATTTTGAAAAATACTAATAGGCATTTTGTACAGAAATAATATGGACATACTTATTATCCTATTCTCTAATTTGACAGACTGAGCTGGCATCTCTTACTCAAATTATTACAACAGCAGCTCCTTCTACACCAGTGCAGTGCCTGTCCCTGCTGGACATGGTGTTGGTTGGGTTGGTAATGTGAAAGTTGTTTGTAACCTTGGTGGCAACTATCTCTTGAAATTGGAGCAGAAGTCAGATTGCCATGTGCGGTATGGTGAGATGGAGCAAGAGAAAGAAGGTTAAGTTTGGTGTCAGAAGGATAGCCTTGGGAAAGGTTTTGTGTAAGGAGGTTGCATTGCTCTACTCTGTTTGCCATAACAAACAACAGAAATTTGTTTTCTGCTAGTTCTGGAGTCCAAGACCAAGGTGTTAGCAGGTTTGGTTTCTTTGAAGGCCTCGCTCTTGGCTGCCTTCTCATCTTGTCCTCGTGTTGTCTTCCCTCTGCAGGCATGCATCTCATTCTGCAGCCAAATTTCCTGTTCTTAAAAGGACATTAGTCAGACTGGCTTATGGTCCACCTCGAAGCCTTTGTGTAACTCAGTTACTTCTTCAAAGTCTCCATCTCCAAATAGAGTCACTTTCGAAGGTACTGGGGGTTGTTGGGGCTTCAACACAGAAATGTGGCGAGGGGACACAATTCAGTCTGTAACAGATATCAAGGGATTTTCTTCTTTTACCACACAAGTGACAGCATTTTTAAAAATTAATTTTTATTGGAGTTAGTTGCTTTACAATGTTGTGTTAGTTGCTAATGTATAGCAAAGTGAATCAGCTATACATATACATATATCCGCCTCCCCCTCTTTTTTTTATTTCCTTCCCATTTAGGTCACAGCAGAGATCTGAGTGGAGTTCCTATACAGTTGTTTTTCAGTTGCTCAGTCGTGTCCTACTCTTTATGACCCTGTGGACTGCAGCACTTCAGATAGGCATCCCCGTCCTTCACCATCTCCTGGAGCTTGCTCAAACTCATGTCCGTTGAGTCAGTGATGCCATCCAACCATCTCATCCTCTGTTGCCATAGGTTCCCATTAGTTATCTATGTTATACAAGTGTCAACAGTGTACACACATCAATCCCAATCTCCCCGTTCATCCCACCTCCCCTCTTCCCCCATGGTGTCCATACATTTGTTCTCTATATCTGTGTTTCTGGTAAGTGACCACGTTTTTAATGTGGAAGGAGCTCACAGAGAAAGGGAAGACAACCGAGAGAAGAGAACACTGAGGCCAGGGGAGGGCAGGGACGCGGAGCGCTAGGGACAGGGAGCCCTGGGCAGGAGGGGGCGGTTCCTGCCCCAGCAAACGGAGCTAAGTAAGAGCGTGGATTCCCCGGTGGCTCGGTGGTCAAGAATCCGCCTGATGCAGTAGATGCAGATTCGATCCCCGGGTTGGGAACACGTCCTGGAGGAGAGAATGGCAACCCACTTCAGTATGCTTGCCTGGAGAACTCCGGGGACAGAGGGGCCTGGCAGGCTAAAGTCCATGGAGTCGGACATGACCGAGCAACTAACGCTTTCAAAAGGGTGGAGCAGGTGTAGTTTGAAAGTGAAAGTGAAAATCCCTCATTCGTGTCTGACTCTTTGCGACCCCATGGACCATACAGTCCATGGAATTCTCCAGGCCAGAATACCGAAGTGGGTAGCCTTTGCCTTCTCCAGGGGCTCTTCCCAACCCATCTTTTTGGTAAGATGTAGTTTGTGTCTCTACAATTTGTGAAAAGTTGGTGAGTCTTCTCATGACGAGGAAATGAGTGTCTGGGAAATGAAACTGTCACCCATTTTGTGGGCAGCTTGACCACATATGTCAAGAATTTTAAAAATGTGCATGTGGATTGACCTAGAAATTCCATTTCAATGAATTTACCTCAAGAAAATAATCAGGGTTTTGAACCAAGATCTAGTTATAAGAATGACTAGACCAAACCACGGAGTTGTTTATAATTTGAAAAGGGCAGCAATCAACCTCAATGTCCAAACATGGAGGGCTAAGCAAGCAAACTCATGCATGTTCTTAAAATGTAACCCACGTGCTAGTAGGATGCTGAGCGTGTAGGCAGCCATTGCGCTTATCAAGACGGATGAGGGGCAGACAACCACACAGAGAAGTAGCATGCTTTTGTAAAAAGTGATGGATACATATAAAAGAGAGCCCGAGTGTGTGGGAGGCAAAGGTTAGCTCTGCTGATCTCTGGGTGGTGGGATTTAGGGAGCAAATTACTCGCCTTTGGCTTACCTATAGTCTCTAACTTTTGCCACAGGGAATACATTATGTAAACAATGCAGGAGAAGCAGTAAAAATATTTTTAAGGCACCACTTGGATTTCTTTTCAGGCTATCTTCCACAAAGAAACCAATTTTTTCTTACCTCTTAAGAGTTGTTGTATAAATGATGCTGGCAAGTAAAAAATAATAGAACTGATATGAACATGCTCCCTGCAGACTGTGGTGCCTGTGCATCCCCGGGGCTGAAGATGGCATTAGGCACACAGTAGGCCAGGCAAGTGAGTGGTTAAGGAAAACTGTTGGATGTGTGCTGGGAGCCGGGGGGATTACTAGGCATCCCCCAAAGAGAGAAAAATCACTCTCACAGCAGGCTTACACTCACACAGTACCTTAGTAAAATAACAAATGATCACAAGTCATGAAGCCCCGAAGTAACTCCAAGGTTGTCAAAATCTAGAATTTTCTTTCTATAAAGGTCTTGAGCCTGTGGGAATGTGGTCTCCAATTTCCATCCACGACTCAGACTGCTAACCAACCTGGCTTCAGCTCCCATCAGAGGTGAAGCATTTGCTTTCCAGAAAGACTTTGAGGCCAAAAGTCTTAGGTACTGGTGATAGGTCACCTTCATAAATGTTCCTTCTTCTTCTTAGGTCTAATAGTCTGAAGGTATTACTTAAATGTTGTGAAACAACAGCCTTTTAAATTCATGTGATGGGCTGGTCTAGCTATTTAATCTCATTCTTAGGTGTAAATGTTTCTGATGCTATGGAGAGGAAGAGAATGAGAATATTATTAAAACAAGGGATGAGTCTAATGTCTTTTATCTGCCAGAGACAAGCCAAGACTGGAGATATTTATTGGTTCAGTACTTCAGCAACATGGTATTAATTGTCTTTGAGTGTTTTGATAGGTAGTTTGTGCAAGGGTATTAATGAAAACAGCCACACTTCATTTTAAAATTAACTGCTTGGCCATTGAGCAACAGGAGCTGATAAATGATGGCAATAAATTTGTGATGGAGATTTATGTCCTCGTAACTCAGAGCAGGGCTGTGGGCATGCTTAGATGGGGTAGGGAGATAAGAAGTACCAAAAAGTAGAGAATATTTCTCTCAAAGCCTTGCTGAGCCCATTAGTGGTCACCTTCTGGGACGTCTCGGGTTCATCGATATTTGCTGTCCCTGGTGCTGTGGGGAAGGTCCCAGGTGAGGTCTCAGACCATCTTGCTGGCTGAGATGCTCCTGATGTGTGAGAAGGTGTCTTCTCGGTGCTTGTCTGGACTCTGCCCATTCCATCCTGGTGGTTGTGTTAGGCGAATCACACTGACTGAAACTGCCCACCCTGGGCAGGCAGCATAGTAACCATTTGTGTGAGTTATTTTATGACAGGAGGTCCTGGTAAGGCACAGGGAACTAACAAGCCACCACCAACTGGAAGAGTTTAGGAAAGGTCGAAAGGAGAAGCCACGTGTCGACCACCTCCCAGAATCCTTCTTGGTGGCATCCATCTTGAATGAGGAATGTGTGCATCACCAAGAAGGACTCTGACTGAGAGTGATTGGCCAAGACAACCAGGAAACTAATCCCATCACCATAAAACCTGAGACTACGAGCCACGTGGCAGAGCAGCCCTCCTGGGTTTCCTTACCCTGCTGCGCTCTGCCCAGGCACCCCCTCCCCTTCTTGCTTTGTCAGCTTATGCATCTCCTCAGACCATTCATTCCTGAGTGTTAGACAACAGCCCACTCTCGGGCCCTGGAAGGGGTCCCCCTTTCTGCCACAATTGGGTAAAAGAGCTTTCATCCACCTGTGCTTCTCAAAGCAGCTCCTCCCAGGCTGGAGTGGCTGACACAACCACGGTCTCCTCAGAGCTGCCCCCTTGCTAAGGCCATGGGAAAATTTGCCCAGATGGACACAGCCAGGCGGGAAGGAAATCTTTCTTGCACAGTTGTCAGGCTCTAGGCTAAGTGCCTAATTTACATAATTCTGTTTAATCTCTACAACCATCTTGAGAGGCAGCTCTTACGAACCTATTATTAACTGTGTTGTAGACAGGAGGAAGTTGAAACTCATAAAAGTAAAGGGATTTGCCCTGGCTCTGGGCCATGCTCTTGCCTGGAGATCATGTGACAGAGAGAATGTGAGTTTCGAAATCACAGAAGCCAGGTTTGAATCCCAGATACCCCACTCACTAGCTTGGTTATCTTGAGACAATTCTTTAACTTTTGGGGGCCCATAAGTGTTTTGGGTTTTTGTTTGTCTATCTACAAAAGACAATAACACAATCATCATGGGATTCTGAAGCAGGTTAAATTAAATAAAACAAAGAAAGTCAACTGGGCTGGGATTCCAAGCCAGGCTTTTCAGACTCAAAGTTCTTGTAATTAAGCCATAAGGAGTCATGGCCTTCGAGAGACATAGAAGCCAAGGCAGGTTGGCACATCCAGAGCTGCCCAGGAGGCAAGCAGGGCACTGACAGTGTCGAGGGCTACTAGGGTTTCAATCCGTTCAGCAGCAAAGCTAGAGCAGGGTTATCCTTGCTGAGAGTGGTCACAGAGGCTCAGCGTCCAGGCACACGTGAAGATGACCAAAGTCTACCTGCTATATACGTCTTCTGATTCTTTGGCCGTCTGATGTGAAGAGCCGACTCATTGGAAAAGACCCTGAGGGTGGGAAAGATTGAGGGCAGGAGGAGAAGGGGATGACAGAGAATGAGATGCTTGGATGGCATCATTGACTTAAGGAACATGAGTTTGAGCAAACTCCAGGAGATAAGGAAGAAGCAGCCTGGTGTGCTGCAGTCTATGGGGTCACAAAAAGTCGGACACTGAGCAACTGAACAGCAACAAGGGGAATGACAGAAAACTACTCCCTAAGAAAATGAGAAACCTCATGGTTTGGGAGAGGAGGAGCCTCCGGAAGGAAGATGAAGGAATAGTAGAGAGCCAAAGCTATGGTCATGGGACACCCCAAAAAGCATTTCCTTGGGATGAGCAGAAGGGTGCTATCTGCTACCTAAGGCTCTGCTAAAGGTAATCATTGACACAAACCACTCTCATTGGACATTTTCTAAAGTGGAAGTCGGGGGGCGCGCCTAAGATGGCGGAGGAATAGGACGGAGAGACCACTTTCTCCTGCACAAATTCATCAAAAGAACATCTCAATGCTGGGTAAATTCTACAGGGCAGCTCCTGAATGCGAGCAGAGGACATAAGACATCCAGAAAAGCAGAACATTGTCTTCAAAAACAGGTAGGAAAAACACAGAAGACAAAAAGAGAAACAAAGGAGGTGGGGATGGAGCTCCATCCCGGGAAGGGAGTCCTGTCCCGGGAAAAGAGTTTTAAAGGGAGAGAAGTTTCCAAACGCCGGGAAGCACTCTCACTGCCGAATCTGTGGCGAGTCTTGGAGGCACATGGCAGGGAGGAAAAATGAATGGTGATTGAGACCAGCAGGTTGCGAGCCCGGCGGTGATTCCC
>SJXQ01009058.1:0-37321 GCA_006408695.1 Aepyceros melampus
AATAAACTGTGGAAAATTCTGAAAGAGATGGGAATACCAGAGCACCTGACCTGCCTCTTGAAAAACCTATATGCAGGTCAAGAAGCAACAGTTAGAACTGGACATGAAACAATAGACTGGTTCCAAATAGGAAAAGGAGTTCATCAAGGCTGTATATTGTCACCCTGCTTATTTAACTTCTATGCAGAGTACATCATGAGAAACGCTGGGCTGGAAGAAACACAAGCTGGAATCAAGATTGTTGGGAGAAATATCAATAACCTCAGGTATGCAGATGATACCTCAGGTATGGCAGAAAGTGAAGAGGAACTAAAAAGCCTCTTGATGAAAGGGAAAGAGGAGAGTGAAAAAGTTGGCTTAAAGCTCAACATTCAGAAAATGAAGATCATGGCATCTGGTCCCATCACTTCATGGGAAATAGATGGGGAAACAGTGGAAACAGTGTGAGATTTTATTTTGGAGGGATCCAAAATCACTGCACATGGTGGTAATTGCAGCCATGAAATTAAAAGGCGCTTATTCCTTGGAAGGAAAGTTATGACCAACCTAGACAGCATATTCAAAAGCAGAGATATTACTTTGCCAACAAAGATCTGTCTAGTCAAGGCTATGCTTTTTCCAGTGGTCATGAATGGATGTGAGAGTTAGACTATAAAGAAAGCTGAATGCCAAAGAATTGGTGCTTTGGAACTGTGGTGTTGGAGAAGACTCTTGAGAGTCCCTTGGACTGCAAGGAGATCCAACCAGTCCATCCTAAGGAGATCAGTCCTGGATGTTCATTGGAAGGAATGGTGCTGAAGCTGAAATTCCAATACTTTGGCCACCTCATGTGAAAAGTTGACTACTTGGAAAATACCTTGATGCTGGGAGGGATCGGGGGCAGGAGGAGAAGGGGAAGACAGAGGATGAGATGGCTGGATGTCATCACCGACTTGATGGACATGAGTTTGCGTGTACTCCAGGAGTTGGTGATGGACAGGGAGGCCTGCTGCGATTCATGGGATCAAAAAGAGTCAGACACGACTGAGCGATTGAACTGAACTGAACTTACATGGGAATACCCAGCTCAAATGTACTGAAGATTAAGGTCTGGGCCTTCCTGGAGGCTCAGTGACAAAGAATCCACCTGCCAATGCGGTTGGAAGATGAAGGTTGGATCCCTGGTCCAGGAAGATCCCATAAGCAACAGAGCAACTAAGCCCATGTGCCACAACTATTAAGCCTGTGCTCTGGAGCCTGGGGCCCACAACTACTGAGCCCATGTGCTGCAACTATTGAAGCCTGAGAGCCCTAAAGCCTGTGCTCCACAACAGAAGATACTGCAATGAGAAGCCCACACACAGCAATAAGAATAGCCCAGGCTCATGACATCTAGAGGAAAGGTGCAATGAAGCCCCAACACAGCCAAAATGAAAACAAATAAATAAGTAAAATTATAAAATAAAAAAAGACTAAGCCTTATTCACAGGATTAGAGAGAACCCTGCCTATCTGCTCCCCCCTCACATTTAGCTACCACAAGTTTTCTGATAATAAAAGGAACAAAACCTAAAAGAAATT
Source organism: Aepyceros melampus (assembly GCA_006408695.1). Taxonomy (NCBI): domain Eukaryota; kingdom Metazoa; phylum Chordata; class Mammalia; order Artiodactyla; family Bovidae; genus Aepyceros; species Aepyceros melampus. Next base: position 1,560 of record SJXQ01009058.1, read on the forward strand.
CTAGCCTCAAATCTTATTTAAAGACAATGGAGAACACTAGAGAAAATTTTAGCATTTGAGACCAGAGCTATAGCAAACAGTTCAGGTCAGTCGCTCAGTCATGTTCGACTATTTGCGACCCCATGAATCGCAGCACACCAGGCCTCCCTGTCCATCAACAACTTCCGGAGTTTACACAAACTCATGTCCATTGAGTTGGTGATACCATCCAGCCATCTCATCCTTGGTTGTCCCCTCCTGCCCCCAATCCCTCTCAGCATCAAGGTCTTTTCCAAGGAGTCAACTCTTCACATGAGGTAGCCAAAGTATTGGAGTTTCAGCTTTAGCATCAGTCCTTCCAATGAACACTCAGGACTAACCTCCTTTAGAATGAACTGGCTGGATCTCCTTACAGTCCAAGGGACTCTCAAGCGTCTTCTCCAACACCACACTTCAAAAGCATCAATTCTTCAGTGCTCAGCTTTCTTCATAGTCCAACTCTCACATCCATACATGACCACAGGGAAAACCATAGCCTTGACTAGATGGACCTTTGTTAGCAAAGTAATATCTCTGCTTTTGAATATGCTATCTAGATTGGTCATAACTTTCTTTCCAAAGAGTAAGCATCTTTTAATTTCATGGCTGCAATCACCATCTGCAGGGATTTTGGAGTCTCAAAAAATAAAGTCTGACACTGTTTCCCCATCTATTTCTCATGAAATGATGGGACAGAGTCCATGATCTTAGTTTTCTGAATGTTGAGCTTTAAGCCAACTTTCTCACTCTCCTCTTTCACTTTCATCAACAGGCTGTTTAGTTCCTCTTCACTTTCTGCCATAAGGGTGGTGTCATCTGCATATCTGAGGTTATTGATATTTCTCCCAGCAATCTTTATTCCAGCTGTGCTTCTTCCAACCCAGTGTTTCTCATGGTGTACTCTGTTACTACTGCTACTTCTAGGTCACTTCAATCATGTGTACTCTGCATATAAGTTAAATAAGCAGGGTGACAATATACAGCCTTGACGTACTCCTTTTCCTATTTGGAACCAGTCTGTTGTTCCATGTCCAGTTCTAACTGTTGCTTCCTGACCTGCATACAGATTTCTCAAGAGGCAAGTCAGGTGGTCTGGTATTCCCATCTCTTTCAGAATTTTCCAGTTTATTGTGATCCACACAGTCAAGGCTTTGCCATAGTCAATAAAGCAGATGTTTTCTGGAATTCTCTTGATTTTTCTATGATCCAGCAGATGCTGGCAATTTGATCTCTGGTTCCTCTGCCTTTTCTAAAACCAGCTTGAACATCTGGAAGTTCACGGTTCACATATTGCTGAAGCCTTGCTTGGAGAATTCTGAGCATTACTTTACTAGCGTGTGAGATGAGTGCAATTGTGGGGTAGTTTGAGCATTCTTTGGCATTGCCTTTCTTTGGGACTGGAATGAAAATTGACCTTTTCCAGTCTTGTGGCCACTGCTGAGTTTTCCAAATTTGCTGGCATATTGAGTGCAGCACTTTCACAGCATCATCTTTCAGGATTTGAAACAGCTCAACTGGAATTCCATCACCTCCACTAGCTTTGTTCGTAGTGATGTTTTGGTCCCTATAGTTCTGTAATTTGGTTTGAAATCAGGGAATGTAATGCCTCTAGCTTTGTTTTTCTTTCTCAAGATTGTTTTGGCTCTTTGGGGTCTGCTATGGTTCTGTACAGGTTTTAGAACTGCTTGCTCTACTTCTGTGAAAAATGTCACTATAATTTTGATAGTGATTGCACTGAATCTGTAGATTGCTTCAAGCACTATGGGCATTTTAATAATTCTTCTAATCCAAGAATGTGAAATATTTTTCAATTTACTTGTACCTTCATCAGTTTATTTCACTAATATCTTACAGTTTTTGGTGTACAGGTATTTTCATCTTTTTGGTTAAATTTATTCTTAGGTGTTTTATTTTTTGATGGAATTGTAAATGGGCCTGTTTTCTTAACTTCTTTGTTATTAATGTATAGAAAGCAACAGATTTTGTATTGTGCAAGTTTACTGAATTCACTTACTATTCCAACAGTTTTTTGGTGGAGTCTTTAGGATATTCTATATATAGCATCACATCCACTATAAACGGAAACAGTTTTACTTCTTTTCTGATGTGGATGCCTTGTATTTCTTCTTCTTGCCTAACTCCTCTGGCTAGGACTTCCAATAATATATTGAGGAAAAACGGAGCCAGTGGGCATCCTTATCTTACTTACCCTTCATCTTACAGAGCAATAGCTTTCAACACCAGTGAGTGTGACTTCAGCTGCAGGCTTGTCATTCATGGCCTTTACTGTGCGGAGGGGCATTCCTTCTACACCCACTTTGTTAGGAGTTTTTATCATAAATGGATGCTGGACTTTGTCAAGTGCTCTCTCTGAAACTACTGAGATAATCAGATGGTTTTTATACTTCATTTTGTTAATGTGATATATTATATTGATTTGCACATACTGAACCATCCTTACATTCCTGGAATAAATCCCACTTACTCATAGTCATGATCCTTCTCATGTTCCTATTTCATTTATTTCTATTCTGATCTTTGTTATTTCCTTCCTTCTACTAACTTTGAGCTTTATTTGTTCTTCTTTTTCTAGTTACTTGAGGTGTTAAGTTAGGTTGCTTATTTGATAGTTTTCTTGTTTCCTGAGTAGGCATTTATTGCTCGAACTTCTCTCTCAGGATGCAGCTTTTGCTGCATTCCGTAAGTTTTGATGTGTTGTAATTCTAATTTTCACTTGTTTCAAGTTACCTTTTTTGACTCTGCATAAGCCTATTTTTAAACTCTAAACAATTTTGAGGTAAACAGTTAACTGCCACTTGAGTAATATAGCTATACCATTTTATTACTCCACAACATTTTCTTTCCCCTTTTTTGTATCTGATACTGACTGTCCTAGTCTATGAATCTGAGATTTGTTCCTTGCTTAAATACAACTGTCCTGATGTCAATACCCACTTCTGCCCAGGGAACATTTTATTACCACGAAATCAATTGCTAAAGCACACTTCAGCCTGTCCTTAATAGATCTGTTGGGCTTTCTATAACTACTCATCCCAAACATGTGAGAGCTACTTAGGCACTTTATCATAATGCTTTTATTTATGAAATAAAGACAAAACAGTATACAATATAGTCCATTAACGTTATTTTCATTTAAAGGCTTGAAAGAATAGCTGTGCCCTTTTTCCCTAACATAAACCTCAAGCACTGGTATAACTATACCCAAAGAGATGTTGGACAATGTGGGATAAAGAAGTTAAAGTGACCCCACAATCTGGCCTAAAGTTAGCAGATGTATGATGTGGTAGAAGCCCCACTGCTTCAAAAGCCCTGCAACTTTTACAAGGAATGTTCATAAAATGTTATCAGAGAACACTGAAATTCTGAAAGAACAGCATATTTATACAGAGTTTCAACTGAACATTTAAGTCTTAAACACATAGCTGAAGTTGAATCACTGAATTCCATGAACATCTATCTAGTTTGCATATTTTAACTTTTGCATAAGTTATCTCTTGCAAAAAATAATTTTATAGGGATTACAATAAAAAGATACATATAAAAACAGAATATGAAAACAGAACTAGACTTTAGAAAAAACAACAAAGAATAAAGAAATTAAAAACCAACAAGCCATCAGAGCTACTAAAGTACCTGGAAACGAAAGAAAGGAAAGAAGGATGAATCATATGTGTTTTATTACTATACCCTTAAGAGATCATTTCCTCTGATCCTATCAAAAAGGAATTCACCACATGGGTTCTTGTGCAAAGGAAATGGAGTGGGCGCCATGTATAAAGAACGTCTAGGAATAATGAAAACATCAGTCAAGTTCATAAACATAGGACAATATCAAAGTCAGAGTCCAGAGATAATCTCCACCAACTGCCAAGTTTTTTTCTCCAATTTAATTCAATAAACACTGTCAAGGACCAACTGCGTGCACATTTAATGATGTTAAGGAGTTGCAAAAATGAAGATAACAACCATGTACTGAAGGCACCAATTAAGATTGAAACAAAACATATTTTAAAAGAAATCTAATCGTATTATGGCCAATGAGAAAAAAAAAAAGTACTTTGAGAACACAAAGGAGGAACAAACTAAGTTCCAGCAAGGAAGGAATGGGCAAGATTTCGACAGTGAGGTAGGGTGGGGTGGGGTGAAGGGACATCTCTGACGGACACAAACTATCCGCACAAGCACACAAGAAGGAAAGGCCCAGCGTGTTAGGGGAATGCTGAGTTGTTAGGTGCAGCCAAAAAGGAAAACACGAGACAGAATGGGAGAAGTGAGAAACGGGGGCAAAGCGATAGGTTTGGACAGGCTCGTGGATGCCACAGGTAAAATACAGATTTCATTTTAGAGGCAATGGAGATCCACAGAATATTCACAGCAGTCACTCTGACAGCAGTACACAGGAAGGGTTGATCAGACGAGAAAACGGAGGCAGAAAACCCAGGTGAGAAACTACCACAGAGATTCAAACAAATGGCATGGAAAGCCGGGCACAGGGCGCCGGAGTAGGGGTGGCTAGGAAGGGAGCAACTGTGCAGGCCACTGCGCGGGGAGGACCAGGAGGACTCGCCTGTCAGGAGCAGAGAGAGGGACTATGCCCCGGGTGCTCCCGCTGGCACCCTTCCCTGACCTGTCACTGAGAGGGAGGGGCACTTCCTCTGGGCCCTCCCTGCGCCTTGCACTTGCTTCTATCAGCACGGGAACCACATTTGCAAATGATTCCTGTTCTCTCTCTTCCGTTCAGTTGTAACCGTTTAAAGGAGCTTCTCATTAAACATTTCACTGTGAGTGAATGAACAAATGAATGGATGCTCAATACATAAAGATGAGAAGCAATCAAGGCAACAGAGGAGAATAATAATTAATACAACAAAATACATTCATTTAAATACCATCTTACATGAAGGAAGGAAGGAAGCAAGTTATGCTTTTCTTTCATTATTACAGATTTCTGAGAGTTTTGCTTAGAACCTCAAGATTCCAAGCTTGTCCTCAGAAATTATATTCATAAGAGCTTAATGCTATAAAGATCTAAAACTACCTTTTAGCAGAAACTACTTCCTCAACTAACAGTTGGAAAAAATACTTTAGAGTTCTATGTGAAATATCTAAATGGAAAATAGTCTTAATTTCAACAGTAGAAAAATAAGCATCCTTTTTATTCTATTTATATATTTTTTTCCCTCAGTGTTCAATAACTAACGTTAGTTAACTATTGAATGATGTTCACAGTGACTAGTCTACATTGTTTCTGAATAATAAAATACATTTATCTTTATAAAATATAACTATTCATTTGTTTCTATTTTTCAAATGCTCCAAGTGCATTTCGGTATTAAGCAATCATTTCAGGTTCTGTTTACCAGTTGTTGTATAATATTCATTATAACTTTTTTGATCTCTCAATTGGCTTAAAAATGTGTTTAAAGGTTAAGTGAACTAGTGTAAGAATGTGCAGATCCTAGGGAAACACTATGAGATTGTGCAGACAGTAAAAGAACTGGCATCAGAAAGCTGAGCTCAAAGTCTAGTTCTGCCGCTTACAGGCTACATGGAGTTGGGAAAGTCACTTTATCCTTCTGACGCTCACGTTTTCTCATCTGGATAAAGGGCTACTAATAGCAACTATCTCCAAAATGCCGTAAGATTTAACTGAGATAAGGTGATGTATGGACCAGCTGTCTCTTAACTGTAAAGCACTTTAGAGATGTGAGGCAGAAGAAATAAAGACGTGAGAGTCAAGAGGAGCAGAGAACCAACAGACTCGATTCTAATCCCAGGTCTGTTACTAACTGGTTCCTGATACAAACCAGGTTCTCTGGCCTCGGCTTCTTTGAGGGGGTGATGGTCTCAAAGCTTCCCCTTCCCAGATCTGAAATTTCACTATTCTAACGGTGTCTTAGAGCCTTCGCGTATGTGCGTAGCCAGTCACAGTCATGTCCAACTCTCTGTGGCCCCATGGACTGCAGCCCTCCAGGCTCCTCTGTCTATGGAATTTTCCATGCAAGAATACTGGAATGAGTTGCCATTTCCTACTCCAGGGGATCTTCCCAACCCAGGGATCGAACACGTGTCTCCTGAGTCTCCTCAATGGCAGGTGGATTCTTTACCACTCGAGGGAAGCCATCACGTGATTGCTAAGCAAATGCTCTCTCAAGTAAGCCAGCAACACCTTGCTCACTTCATGAGGAAATCCATCCCCCAGAAAAAGTTACTGGATTTGAGGCCCTAAAATATGTTGCCATTTCTCAGCCTTTGAAAAGAATCTGAATTTTACCTGTAGTAACATTTTCCAATCTGCACTTTCCACCACCAGTCCTTGTACTGAGAATGTTCCGTGGAAAGGGAAGCCAAATCCAAAGCCTTTGAAAAACAATTCATTTTCAATTAGGATTTTCTCTTCTGACAATAAGCAGAAACAATAAATAATGAAATAAACCATATAATTAGCATCAATCAAAACATGCATTAGAAATCAGACAGAAACTCGAGTTGCTCATGTCTCCAGATGGCCCCACCAATTTTCCCTAAATAATCATTTCCAGACCAGAGGGCTGACAGCAGATGAGAAGGAAACACTGATCAAAGGGAAGCAGATGTACAGTCTATCTGAATACAGCTTTAATATACAAAGTACAAAACTGGTATTAAAAATTTGTAAGTTTTTACCCCACCAAAATGCTTCCAAACTTAGCAGCAGTCAAGCCTTTACTGTGTAAAGTAGGCCCACGTGCAGGCCCCATATTAAAGACAGAGGTCGAGAAACAGGGAAAGATCAAGTATGGAGATAGAAAAAGATTTAAAAACAGGGTCATGAAGAGCTGGATTGCTTGGGTGACTGCCATCTTTAACAACCATTGTTCCATTATTCTGACATCACCTTATGTTCCAGGAATCCTAAAGGTCAGGCTTTGCCTGCGATGGACTGAAAAAGAGCTAACTGCTTCCGTATTTTATGTGTGCTTACCCCTTTCTCTCTAATGTCTTCTAGTTTTGACCCTTCTAGTGATTATTCAAGATCAGACAAAAATACCTAATTAAGAATTAGGATTCTATACCCAAAAAGCAGAAACCATTTGGACAGAGAGGAAGCAAAACAATCTTTATACAATGTATAGTCCACAGGAATCTGAAGCTCATGTAAACATTTGGTTACTAGTTTTAAAAGAATTCTGATTTTTTATAATACTTTCTATCCTTTTTATTAAGATTAAAAACCTTCTTTTCTTTAGTCAGTGTTAACATCATCACAATATCCAATAGCTCAATTACAGTAACTCTTAGATTTTCAGTTCTATAATCTCAGAAGTGAAATGAAGTCCCTCAGTCATATCCGACTCTTTGTGACCCCATGGACTGTAGCCCACCAGGTTCCTCTGTCCATGGAATTCTCCAGGCCAGAATATTGGAGTGGGTAGCTGTTCCCTTCTCCAGGGGGTCTTCCCAACCCAGGGATCGAACCCAGGTTTCCCGCATTGCAGGCAGATTCTTTACCATCTGAGCCACCAGGGACGCCCATAATCTCAGAATGTATCCCATATTATTGTTCATTTCTTCATATTAACTCTTATCTGAAATGAACGCCAAAAGAGTTCCTTGAAGCTCCTGCTGCAAAATTAATAACTTTCCTTGTGTTCCCCATCTTCCCTCACTCCAGGGAAGACTTCTAAATATGCAAACTATTTATAAAGGAATGGTGTCACATGCTGAGGGTCTAATGGACTTGAAAAATCAACATCTCTACTTGAAAGCTATGGAAATTAAAAAGAATCCAGAGATAAAAGTGGAAGTAAAAAATGAGGGGGAAAAGGCATTATTTCAATTATCATTATCTCTACAAATACCAGAAAACCGTATTTCAATCAGCTCAGTTCAGGAGTACATTGTAAATATCTGAATCATATTCCTTTTAACTTAATCTTTTAGACCTGTTAAAGCAAACAGATCAGATTCACTTTCAGACTTAATATAACATTCCATTTTTCATAAAAATATGTCATTCTGAATTTTTTTTACATATTCTAATTTTCCAAGATTAGATTTAGTGCTGACTACAGGCTGTTGATTTTGCTTTCAGATATGGTTCCCATATAGGACTCACATGCCCACATATCTGTCTAAGCCAATCAAGGAATTAATATGAATTACAGATATAGAATAAAAATGGCAAAAACTACATGTTAATGATCGCTCTTCATTTGATGACTGAGGCTGCACTAGACAAAACCACCATTATGATTTCAAATGGACCCTGCATCCCCGGAAAACAAGCACCCACTTCTCACACATCTTTGCTGTTCTCGAATGGTGCCATGCACCATTCTCATGTCTTGAGACCCTCAAGAATTAATTTCATTCTTTATTTCTGATTTATGCTGAAACTAGCTTAGGAATCAAACAAAACTGTCATCGTAATAAGATGCACAATTAAAAGCTATTAACATTTTTAAATTTTAAAGAGGTGACAGAAGAGCTATATTTCCTTAAAGTCTTTGCCAGCTTTTTAAAATAAATGACTAGATAACTTATATTTTAGGATCATTGAATAAACTAATCAATCCAATATCTAGCTTTTAACAAAGACCTACAAGGTTATAAATAAGTTTATAAAAGTCCCTATGAACAGGGAGCCTTGGCAGATCTAGACAACAAAACACTTGTGAATACGTCCAACTAGGTGTCCCAGAGACTCTAAGTAATAGTTGGAAACAGTGCCCCCAACGACCAAAGTTTAAACAAATAGTCTTTCATTCACTCTTGTGAGAGCTGTGATGTCAGCATGATGAAGTTAAACAGCTTATGGAAATAAAGATCTCAGAATCACCAACCCACATGCCACTTCAGTTCTGTCAATATTGCCGACATTGCCCCAAAAAGGGAGAGGAAGGGAGAGACTTATTAAGATCCTGAAAGCAGAAATACATTTTTCCATAAAACAAATTTTTTTTCCAGTGGAGCTCCTTTTCTCACGATTATGTAAATGCCAAGATGTAGAACATCTTCAAGATGAAGCTATTAATAAGGATATCATCCTCATGACCCATAACCAGCAGATCACCTATCAGTTTTCTGAACCCATCGCCTACAACTTCCCCCTCTGACTTCACTCCAGCCACACTGGCCTCCTCAACGTTCCTTAAACAATCCAAGAATGTGATACCCACGGCCTCTGCAGTCAGTCTTTCTGACTTAATGTGCTCTTCTTCCACCAAACCATCTGGTTCATCTTCCTTCCTGCAGGCCTCTGTTTACATGTCTTTTCGAAGTGAACTTTATCAACCGCCTTCTAAGTGAAAGTGAAGTCGCTCAGTTGTGTCCGACTCTTTGCAACGCCATGGACTGTAGCGCAGCAGGCTCCTCCATCCATGGGATTTTCCAGGCAATAATACTGGAGTGGGTTGCCATTTCCTTCTCCAGGAGGGTCTTCCCAACCCAGGGATCAAACCTGGGTCTCCCACATTGCAGGCAGATGCTTTACCATCTGAGCCACCAGGGAAGCAGCCGCCTTCTACCTCATCTAAAATAATAGCATCTTCCATGTCATTATCTATTCCCTTCCCTGGTTTTCCTGCTTAATTTTTATACTACTTATCCCATGACATTTTATATATTTTTCTAATTTGCTAACTGTCTCCATTCCTTGCCCAACCAGAACATAATTTCTGAAAGAGCGGAGATTTTGCTTCACCCTGTAGTCTCAGGGCCTGGAACAGTGCCTGGCACACTGTGGCAGCTCAGAATGTATAGGAAGAAAGAATAAGCATCTCTGCAATCAATCAATCAACAAGTCAAGAAATCTATGATCTAGTCATTACAAACATTTACTCATTTATAAAAGGGGATGGTATTTGAATGTTTCTTTTTAATGACAATATAACTATGTGATTTCATATATCACCCTATAACGCTCTGACCAGCTTTATATTAAGTGAAAATGACATGTACTATACTTAGAATTATTTACAGCAACGTGAAGGCTATGGCACCCCACTCCAGTACTCTTGCCTGGAGAATCCCATGGACAGAGGAGCCTGGTAGGCTGCAGTCCATGGGGTCGCTAGGAGTCAGACACGACTGAGCGACTTCACTTTCACTTTTCACTCTCATGCACTAGAAAAGGAAATGGCAACCCACTCCAGTGTTCTTGCCTGGAGAACCCCAGGGACGGGGGAGCCTGGGGGCTGCCGCCTCTGGGGACGCACAGAGTCGAACGCGACTGAAGCAACTCAGCAGCAGCAGCAGCCTGGTTTCTCCGTCATTCCAGCCTTAGTTTCTCTTTTCTCTACGTGACCACATCCACCATCACTTTCTTACAGATAACTACCATGCTCAGTATGTCTGGCCCGGACTCTCCCCTGCATTTTAGGGGCACAGCTTCTGATACGTGCAGTGGCATCTCCACTTGGATCAGCTTTCACAATTTCAAACTGAAAATGCCTTCCAGTGAGTTATTCAGCTTCTTTACAATCTAACCTCCTTCCCTAACAGTCCCATGTCTGTCAGTAAAACAATCGCTCTCACACCGTCTTCAGGAGGCAGGTCTGACCTGGCTCTCTCCTTTGTCTGCCACAACAAATCCAGCATCACATTTTGTCACTTCTTTCTGACAATGCCTCAAAATGCTCCCACTATTTAGGATATGGCTTATTTATCTCTCATTCCATATACTCTTCATGTTTTTACCCTTCTTTTATATTTTCTCCTTCCCTTTCCAAAAAAATCTTGACTGGATTTTTACTAATATCATCCCCTGATTTTTCCCCTTGATATCTGGTAATAATATCACAACCTGGCAGTTACCTTTCTGTTTCATTGTATCAATTTTATTTCCTCAGCTAGATTACACGGCTTACAGAGGCAGGAAAAAAACTGTATTTTTATACAGCATAATTGCTGACACATAGAAAACACAACTGAGAAAAATGCTTTTGTATCCCTGAATACTTAATACATAGGTATAAAGCTTTTTCTGTGAATAAAAGAATGACAGAAAATACTATCATTAGACACTGTAGAATTAACTACATTTGATCTGACAAAATCTGTGAAGTTACTACTCGTGTGCATATTAGCATGTAAAAATTACCACAAATGGAGAAGTCATATGCACACAACCTTAAAATTCTCTGTTAAAAGGCTACCAAGATGATTGATTATTGATTACTGTTGAATTTGGGTGATGACTGATGCAGGTTCATATACTCTCATTATACATTCTACCTGCACATGTTTGAAATTTTCTATCATAAAATGTTGAAGGGGAGAGACGGGAACATTACCAAAAAACCCAAGAAATACAGCATTAATAGGCAGATTCTTTACCACTACGCCACCAGGGAAGTCCAATACAGGTGTCAGTCAACTTATAATCACTATACAAACCAAAGAAGAAAATGGATTCATGCTGGGAGCCAGCACGGGAGATGCCACCCGTGACAAGGTCATGCAGGACTTGAGGGACATCCCTGGGCCATCTGACCCATGACAAGGTCATGCGGAAGAGTCCTGATAAGCAAGGCCTCAGGACTCGACGGAGCCCCTGGACCTGCTCGAGCATCTACCCCAAACCAGAGTCTGTCTGTCTTACTATTTCATGTCTTTCACCAGCTCTCTGACATTAGCAGGGGGCTGTCCCCGGCCACCTTTCTCTGGAAAGAGTTAACTTAGGGCTTTAGTTAATAAATCTCCTGGGCATGAAAGGAGTGTTTCAAACCCTCTGTTAGCATTCTAGCTTACTTGGCAGGTTTATCCAGACTCTTGCAACATTGTTGAGCCTATGCTTACTGCCAAGTTCTCACATCCCTTATCCATTGTGTTCCTGGGAGTACATATAGTCAGGATATAGAAGAAACAAGTAATAGCCTTAGCATTAGCAACATTAGACTTTGCGTTAATATGTCTTTCTCTGCTGTAATCCCCTGAATCTTTGTAAAATGTAACTCTGTACTTTAAGGGTGACGCAGCCTAGGAGTTTAAGAAGAAACACTTTAAGAAAAGATTATTGTTCTGGCTGACCAACCTTTATCAAAAGGAGGTCATGGAATATCAACAAGCCTCCGGGACAGAAGATGATGTACAAAAAATAAGACTCTGATATCAGTAAAAGTTATTACTGATGGAATGCTGAGTCGACTCTGCATTTTCCACCTTGCTGTATGCACAACTCAGGGTATAAAAGCCCCGAGAAAAATAAAGCAAAGGGGCCTTGCTCACTGAAGCCGGTCACCCCGTGTTGTCTCTTTCCTTATCTTTTTCTCTATCTTTCTTCATTCGCCGACGTCGTTCATCCTGAGGATATCCCTGGACTCTGCTGAGGCTGGACCCCAGCAGATCCACCATGCTATTAGTATAAAAAATAAATTTTAACGAAAACATATTATGCAGCATTCTCAATTATCCATACCTTGCCCTTTAATGGAGATTGATTACTCCACAGATCAGGCACAAGTCTTACTACTTCTATAGTTATACGAACTTTCCTACTGAAATGAACAACGGATTTGAAAGTATGAGTAATTCTCCAATTTTTAATAATTCCAGCTGTTTATAAGGTAATAACTAGGAATTTCCAAATCGAAATCCCCCATATCAGAAAAATTACATTAAAAAATAGTGCAAATTCAATACTTACAGTCTTAACATCATTTTCATGATGAAAGATATACTCAAACAGAGCCTGTGAAGCAAAAATACAGAACATACATTACATTTTATTTTAACAAAGGTGCTCTATTATTATAGCAAAACCCAAGGATATTTTGACAGCAGCTGGATTGAACCAAAATAATAAAGTCCTCTAAAGTGCCTGGAATTTATAAGTAAAGGGTCTATCTATACATTTGTTACAATCACTCATTTTAAAACAAGGCTACTTATAACTGATGCCTGTTTTTAAAAATATGAACTGCAAAGTTCAAGAATACGAACTGGAAAGCTCAACTTTTTTTTTTTTTTTCATATTACACATGCTATTTTATCAGAAAGAAACAAATGAAAAAACCAACCTTAGCACTGTCATTAAATTGCATATATTATACAGTGATTATGATATTAATAATGACACCTCAGACATGGGAAAATCTGGAAGCTCTTTCTGAAACAAAGTAGAGTTTAACTGCAAACTAAGATGTTTTTCCTAATATGCAGATGTCTCTATGTGCAGCAAGGCTGAGAACCATTATTCTAATACTGCCCCCAACTCATCTGGATAAATAAGCATCTACCGGACTGCCTCCTGGTGGTCTATATTTATCCATAAATACCATTATTTCACACTTGCAAAGTGTACACTTCAAGGTTATTAAGAGATCTCTTGGAAGCAACCAAAAAAAGAATGAATAAATCAAGATAAAGCCCTCTTTTAAAAAATCTATTCCTAATTCTCCATTTGTTCAGTTATTTTTTAAAAAGTTATGAGTATAGCTCATGTCCTGAGAAGTTAAGTCAAGGCAAGTTGGAGACCAAAGAGAAAGTTGGCATTATTTCCACAATACATTAAATAAGTGCAAAATCTAGTTCAGTTTGAATTTCATAACATAAACCAGGCCTGTCCTGGAAACATCCTAATTTAATTGAGGGAAATGCCTCCATTGACTACAATCCCTGGTTAGAAAACAGGAATGGTATCAAGTAGCCAATAAGCCACCTCTAATAAATGGCCTGAAAAGATAAGCAAGCAGATATTCCTCATAAAGGTAAAAGAAATACGCAGAAGTTTATGGTTCTGCTAAATCAAGTTGACGAGGCCACTATCAAATAAGGAACGAAGAAAAATGTCATTGGCATTGTCACCATCTGATTTCCTGTTTACCAGCTAGCATTCCTTTTTCTGACTTAAGTTTCAAGTCTGTATGGCTAGAGTTCTTTTTCGCCTTCCCTAGAATGTATGTGTGTGAAAGTCGCTCAGTCGTGTCCAGCTCTTTGCGACCCCATGGACTATTCAGTCTATGGAATTCTCCAGGCCAGAACACTAGAGCGGGTAGCCTTTCTCTTCTCCAGGGGATCTTCCCAACCCAGGGATCGAATCCAGGTCTCCCGCTTTGCAGGCGGATTCTTTACCAGCTGAGTCACAAGGAAAGTCCCTAGACTGTTTAACATTTAGTAAATGTTAAACACCAGTAGAACTGATAATAGGAATGAGCTCAGCACTCATGCACAGAATTCACAGAATTACAGCTAAAAACCTGAGCTAGGCTTATACCAGTTTCTGGAAGCTAACTGCTCCTGGCTCTGAATTATTCTATGCTCACCTTCAAATTCTTTTCACTGGAAAGGTCAGGAACATCCTTCTTTCTTTTCCTCCCTCTCCCTCTTCTCTCTCTCTTTCTATCACTCTTTCTCTTTAATTTAGAAAAGAATTTAATAGTTAGTTGGCTTGCCATTGTCTGGCTTAAGTAATCTTTATTGAGATGCTGGATTAATTACTAATTAGAAAGAGAACATTTTTCTATCTTCTTTTTGACAGTTCTAAAATCCTACGAGGATAGAAAATTATTTTTCTGAGAATAGTCCAAGCTAAAAAAGAAAAATACACACACATACAGATGACACCCTAAACGTCATTACCCAAAGATGGTGCTGGGTGCATGCTTTCTTTGTTATGAATTGCTATTCTTTATGTTTAGAGTAGCATTATTTTGTTTTAATTTTTGGAAATAATTTTTTTCATTTTTGGCTGTGCTGGGTCTTTGTTGCTGTGAGGGCTTTGCCCTACTTGCGGCTTCTCACCGAAGTGGCTTCTCTTGTTGTGCCGCACGGGCCCCGGGGCACAGGCTCAGTAGCTGGAGTGCACGGGCTCAGCTGTTCCATGGCCTGTGGGATCATCCACGTTCAGGGATTGAACCTGTCTCTCCTGCATTTGCAGGCCGATTCTTAACCACTGAACCACTAGGGAAGCCCCAGATATTTTATTATGAACTTGCTCAGTGAGTAAAAATGTTGTTAGTAAGAGAGTCTAAAACACTCTTAAGAAGCTTGACCATTCAAATACTGACGACCCCACCCAACACCAAAGAAATGTACAGCATCTTGAATCACATGAGGAATTACAAAAAATTGGTCACATATTAACTTTATCATTCTGAGTTATAAAACCTTCCCCAGAATTGCCCAGCAGTCCAGTGGTTACGGTTCTGTGCTTCCACTGCAGGGGGCCTGGAGGAACAGGGGCAGCATGTGGGATCTGAGGTCCCCAACCAGGCCAGGGATGGAACGCATGCCCTCTGAATTGGAAGTGTAGAGCCTTCCAGCTGAATCGTCGGGGATGTTCTGGGTCAGGAGTTCAATCCTGATTGGGGAACTAAGATCCTGCTACAGGTGTGGCACAGCCAAAAACAAAATAAAAAGAATAGCTTCTACTTAAAAAACAAACAAATGACAAAACTCCCTTGAAATGCTTCTGAATCAAATTAGGGCTCTGCTTTATGGAATAAATCTGGCCATGCAGTCTACTGCAGCCATGAAAGTGAAAGTGAAGTCACTCAGTCGTGTCTGACCCTTTGTGACCCCGTGGACTGTAGGCTACCAAGCTCCTCTGTCCATGGGATTCTCCAGGCAAGAATACTGGAGAGGGTTGTGAATTGTTATTCTTTATTATTAGGAGAAAACGAACTTCCTATTATGATAGTATATATGCTTTATTTCTGATTGACTTTCCTTAATAGTAAAAGAAAGTTTAGATATTTAGAGTAATTAAACATTTCCATTTCAATCAAGTCAAAGTCTTTTTTCTTCACAAATTTTTATCCATTTCCTGCAATGCTATTATGATAAGTCCCTCATAGCTCAGTTGGTAAAGAATCCACCTGCAATGCAGGAGACCCTGGTTTGATTCCTGGGCCAGGAAGATCTGCTGGAGAAGGGATAGGCTATACCCACTCCAGTATTCTTGGGGCGTCCTGTGGCTCAACTGGTAAAGAATCTGCCTGCAATGCAGGAGACCTGGGTTCAGTCTCTGGGTTGGAAAGATCCCTTGGAGAAGGGAAAGTTTACCCACTCCAGTATTCTGGCCTGGAGAATTATGGACTGTATAGTCCATAGGGTTGCAAAGAGTTGGACACGACTGAGCGAAGCGACTTTCACTTTCACTTTGAACATCACTTCATAACATAAAATAACTTTAAGTACATACCTTTGCCAGTTTAGGTTTCTGGGCATATTTTGCTAAATTCAGTCTAGATAAATTTATAAACGGTCCATCAGGACTTGTAAGCATGGAGGCCTGTGAGGAGAAATGACAGAACAAGAAAAACTGAAACTTGCTCTTGAAACAAAAATTGAATTTAATGTGCATGAAATTACAAAGCCCACCAGGTAAAAAAGAGCCACCTTCAAAAATCTTCCATATAATTCCCTACTATGAAAAGAGTAGAAAATGATGTAACATTACACAAATTACTTTGGTCATCCAAGGCTACGGTGCAGCTGCCGGAACCTACCGATCCCAGCCTGACGAACCTCCCGGACGAGCTGGAGATGGGGCGGGCCGTGTAGGCGGTCCTGGGCGTTCTGATGGCCTGCTCCACAGTGCCTGGCCTTCCGCTTCGGGTGCTCGGCCTCAGGAAACCTGTGATGGGTCTTCCAGCGCGAGTGATCGGCCTGCGAAGATTGTGAATCGTTAGTGTCCAACGGAGATCAAGAAAGGAAGGCTCTCGTACAGTCTGGTCGGCATTTGGCGGTGGCAGTGGAGGCGGGGTGGATGAAACGGGAGTTACTAACATACCTGACAGCGGGGCTGGACCCTTCTGTCTGATCAGTCCCAGGGAGTTTCAGAGATGTTCCAGGGCCTAGGAGATCAGATGGCAAGTTCAATTCACATATTATTTATTAATCTGTAAAAACTGTCCACTAACGCAATGTTCACGAGTGTGCTGGCCTGACGGAAAATACCTTAATAACAAGAACTGAACCTAGCAAAACGTGTTTGATTAATATTTATTGAGTACCTAAGTTACTTTTGTTATCACATTTAATCTTCACACTAATTCTGTACGGTAGATAGTACTAACCCATTTAGCAAAGGCTTAGAGACTTAGGTAAACAGGTCAACCTGTTAGCAGAGCCAGCATTCACACTCAAGAAAAGGCAGGCTCCAAAGTTCTGACGCATCAAAATGAGAGTTCTATACTCCCAGGTGGCGCCCATGGTAAAGATCCCGCCTGCCAAAGAAGGTAAGACGTCAGAGACCCAGCTTCGATCCCTGGGTTGGGAAGATCCTCTGGAGAAGGAAATAGCAACCTACTCAATATTCTTGCCTGGAGAAGCCCATGGACAGAGAAGCCTAGTGGGCTGAAGTCCGCAGGGTCGTACGGGGCCAGACACGACTGAAGCAATTAGCAGCAGCATACTCATAGTTTATTTTTCATACAAACTTCTTCTCCCAGGAAAAGATCATTTACCCCTAATATCTAGAATTTAGATATTTTAACTCCAAAAGACCAAATGATAGGGAAAAGAGACACTTTAAAACAGCTATTACCTTCCAAACATGTATAAATGACTGACCACTGCCACAACTAAGACATTACCAGCAAGACCAGCATGTGTCATGGTAATCACCCAATGCCATTCACAGCAGCACACCTGCAGGCTTGGACTAGGCCGCTGTGACCGTCGTGATGGGCATTCTCTGCCAAGCCACTCACTCACTCCACCACCTCACACCATGCATCACAGCAAAGCATCTTCAGTTACTACAAGCAAGTGATGCTTTCAAATGGTCAATTTTTAAAAGTCTTTTTAGAATACTTCTGTTGTTTGGATGCTTTCCTGTGTTTACAGACTCTTGGATAAACAATCTTTCGTTATATTAGATCAGACTGATTGCATTTTTATAAAACATTTTTAAAACGTATAATTTCTATTGAAAAATATTTATACATCAATCTCATACTTTGAGATAATATAATTGAATTGGGCTTTTGTACTATTTAGGCAGAACAGAGGCCATTTACTTGAGGTAATATTTTTTCACATATGCGCCAAAGAATTGATGCTTTTGAACTGTGGTGTTGGAGAAGACTCTTGAGAGTCCCTTGGACTGCAAGGAGATCCAACCAGTCCATTTTGAAGGAGATCAACCCTGGGATTTCTTTGGAAGGAATGATGCTAAAGCTGAAGCTCCAGTACTTTGGCCACCTCATGTGAAGAGTTGACTCATTGGAAAAGACCCTGATGCTGGAAGGGATTGGGGGCAGGAGGAGAAGGGGACAACCGAGGATGACATCACGGACTCAATGGACGTGAGTCTGAGTGAACTCCGGGAGTTGGTGATAGACAGGGAGGCCTGGCATGCTGCGATCCATGGGGTCGCAAAGAGTCGGACACGACTGAGCGACTGAACTGAACTGAACACTTTCATGTATATAATGTCTTATTTTTATTACCAAAAAAACAAAGTATATAGAGAGCATTTTCCGCCTCCTAATGGCATTTACTTAACTGAAAAATCAATACTTACGGGGAACTTGAGCAATAGCATTCTCATCCAGTATCATTTCTGCGATTCCTTCCTCATGTACGTCAGTATCATCCACGTACACCATTTCAGTCAGTGCTCGTGCTTTCAAAATCCAGGCTGCCTAATAAGCATGGATAAGATAAAGCATATCAACTCGCATTGGAAGTAGTGCAAAGCCTGAAAAACTAACCATCCTTTATCATTATCTAATTTTTATCAAACATATTTACCACACAGTGCATAATACTGATTTAAAGGGCTGTGTCTAGAAACTAACACAAGAAGACAGGGTCATTACTAACAAAGAAACAACCTATATGCATCAACCACCAAGGACACAACGGCGTGGCGACTGCCTAGTGCTCTTCTAACGCGCCTTTTTATAAGCGAAAGAAGAGCTTTATAGAAAGTTTACTAGAATAGTACCTTGAGAACAAATGAATAAAGCTACAACCACAGTGTTCTGTCTTCCTCCTCCAGAGCCAAGTCGTTCATGAACACTTTCCTGCCGGTTGGACTCTAAACCTGCTTCCCTCTTCTCTTTCTCATAAAGCAGTCTCTTTACACTTATGTTACTATGTATGTACCATATGTGACACACACTGTAATTCCCTGGGCGTCTGGTTGCCCTCCATTCCCCCAGAACACAAGCTGTTTTCCCTTGTTCACTTTGAGTTTTCCGTAACACCTATGGTTTTTGTACACATTAGGTGTTTCAAAACTGTTGAACTAAGATCAATTTTTGCCACTTTTTAGTAACTAATCAACACAATCTCACTTGCTTTGTGATCTAGTCAGTAGAAACCCTGCTAGAGACTGGAAGAAAAAAAAAAATGGAAAAGATAATTAAGGAGTCTAGAAAATATCTTACCAGCCTTGCTTTACCTTGAGAAATTAGATGTAAAGCTGAGCACAACGAATACCTTATTAAACATTTAAAACTGCCTGAACAGAAAAGTTTATCTTTCTGCCTCAATAGAAAAGTGAAAGTCATTCAGTCATGTCCAACTCTTTGGTACCCCCACGGACTGTAGCCCACCAGGCTCCTCTGTCCATGGGATTCTCCAGGCAAGAATACTCGAGTGGGTTGCCATGCCCTCCTCCAAAGGATCTTCCTGACCCAGGGATCGAACCCAGGTCTCCTGCATTGCGAGCAGATTCTTTACAGTCTGAGCCACCAGGATAAGCCCAAACATATATTAAACATTTAAAACTGCTTCAACAGATAAGTTTGCCTTTCTGCCTCAATAGAAGCAGAGAGCAGTAAAGCTTGGTGCCTGTGGGGAGAAGGGCACCCTTGAAGTAGCACTACAGGACCGACTCTTAAGTGGAGAGGAAAATCTTTTTGAAAGAAAAAATAAAGCGGAGAGGAGGTAGAAGCAGGTCCTCATCACCCTAGGAACTGGGCTGTGAAGCATGCTGCAGGTGGACAGAGAGAGGAACAGAGAGAGGTAATAAGATGTCCAAAGGGCTTATCAGGATCTCGAGATGAGCTCAGTCATCAGCGTGTACTGACGGAGCACCTCATCACATAGCACTGCACTATAGATTCTGAGAAGGAAACACAAGCATATTAAAACATGGATCCTAATTTCCCTGAATGTATCACCTACTGGCTTAAACGACAGGGCCAAGGAGTGCGTGACACGTGACGAATGTGCAACATGGAAAATAGTTTTACAAGAATTAGAAAGCAGAGCTCCTCTTGTAGGCTGAATTAACTAGAATGTCTATTTTTTTTAATTTTTAAAGAATAAAAGAAAGTCCTCAGGCTTTCGTTTTAATGGGAACAAAGAAGGTTGACTTCACAACATATTTAGGCTCCTCGAGTGAAATTACATTTGACTAGATTGTGGGATGTGAGGCTTGTACTTTTCTGGCTGAGGTTTACTGGATTCTTATCAGATAACTTAGAATAAAATATTTCAAATGTTATGTGAAATTCAGCACAATTGAATGGGCAGAACTTGGGCCCAAAGAACTGATTTGTTTGTTAGAAAAAGTCCGTTTCAGTTGGAGCTGCATCTAACTGTGAGAGCCACCAAAGGGAAGAAACCTGAGATTTTCACTCACAAACAAGATGAGGAAAATTGCCAGACCTATACAGCTGTCCACAGGGGGCACAGAAGTTGTCAATGGCTTGGACTTACAGTTTAATTTTGAGGATGAAAGTAAGTAATCCTGATTTATCTTTAAGTCCTCACAGTTTATGCTGCCCTGCAAGTATCAGAAGGCTTTTTTTCAAAAGGGTATTCTTTGCTCCGCACCCTCTGAAGGATGGGAAGGACTGCGGCACTTTCTGTTCACACAGGAAAGCAAGACACGGGCCTCACTGGTTCCTTCTCACATTCCCAGGGGGCACACACTGCACCCCAGGTCCTGAGAACAGAGCTGGGTAAGCCACAGCCCAGGTTCTAGCTTCTAAGAATTTCAGTGTTATAGTTCAGGTCAGTCGCTCAGGCGTGTCCCACTCTTTGCAACCCCATGAATCACAGCATGCCAGGCCTCCCTGTCCATCACCAACTTCCAGAGTGCACCCAAACTCATGTCCATCGAGTCGGTGATGCCATCCAGCCATCTCATCCTCTGTCGTCCCCTTCTCCTCCTGCCCCCAATCCCTCCCAGCATCAGAGTCTTTTCCAATGAGTCAACTCTTCGCATGAGGTAGCCAAAGTATTGGAGTTTCAGCTTCATCATCAGTCCTTCCAATGAACACCCAGGACTGATCTCCTTCAGGATGGACTGGTTGGATCTCCTTGCAGTCCAAGGGACTCTCAAGAGTCTTCTCCAGCATCACAGTTCAAAAGCATCAATTCTTCTGTGCTCAGCTTTCTTTATAGTCCAACATCCATACATGACCACTGGAAAAACCATAGCCTTGACTAGATGGATCTTTGTTGACAAAGTAATATGCTATCTTGTTATAGCTGCAAAGTAATATGCTGCTTTTTAATATGCTATTAGGTTGGTCATAACTTTTCTTCCAAGGAGTAAGCATCTTTTAATTTCATGGCTGCAATCACCACGTGCAGTGACTTTGGAGCCCAAAACAATGAAGTCTGACACTGTTTCCACTGTTTCCCCATCTATTTGCCATGAAGTGATGGGACCAGATGCCATGATCTTCATTTTCTGAATGTTGAGCTTTAAGCCAACTTCTTCACTCTCCTCTTTCACTTTCATCAAGAGGCTTTTTAGTTCCTCTTCACTTTCTACCATAAGGGTGGTGTCATCTGCATATCTGAGGTTACTGATATCAGTGTTACAGGGAGGGTGTAAAAACAAAATTCTGGAACATAGCAGAGAAAGGCACCCAAATGCCTTGTCAGTTCAGTTCAGTCCCTCAGTCACGTCCAACCCTTTGCAATCCCATGAATCGCTCCCCGATAGGCCTCCCTGTCCATCACCAACTCTGGAGTTTACTCAAACTCATGTCCACTGAGTCGGTGATGCCATCCAACCATCTCATCCTCTGTTGTCACCCTCTCCTCCTGCCTTCGGTCTTTCCCAGCATCAGGGTCTTTTCAAATGAGTTCGTTCTTCGCATGAGGCGGCCAACATATTGGAGCTTCAGCTTCAACATCAGTTCTTCCTATGAACACCCAGGCTTGATTTCCTTTAGGATGGACTGGTTGGATCTCCTTGCAGTCCAAGGAATTCTCAAGAGTCTTCTCCAACACCACACTTCAAAAGCATCAATTCTTCTGCGCTCACGCTGGCGCGACTCACGCTGGCGTCACTCACGCCGGTATCACTCACGCTGGCGCAACAGAACACACATGCGTCCGAAGGCATGTCTGCAGGTTCACAACCCGAAGGCACGTGTGTAGGGGTCTTATATATGATTTGGAACCCTAGTTAAATTAACCTTCTAAAAGTCAAGCTTTTATTAGTATAGTATCATTTAGACAGTTGGATATTAATTAATTATCAATGCACATATTTTGTAAAACCATTTTCATACCCATACTGTCACCTCAGAGCCAATCCATCAGGCTTCTTGACTTCCATCCTCCTACTAAACTCCCAAATACTAAGGAAGGGCAGCTTTTTTTATATCAGGATAGGAAACTAAATCCACTGTTTCCCCCCTCACCAAATGAATATATGCTTCAGAAGCCAAATAGGAAGATTTATTTTTTTTTTAATTTTATTCCATAAGAATTCATTTTTTCAAAAAAGTAAATAGATTTATATTTGTTTCAATTTCTAAAATCTCACTCTTAAATAGAAATAATCATGTGAATTCTTGATATTTAAATATCTGCAATAAAATCTTACACAATTATTTAATTTTAAATTTTATCAGTATTTGAGAAAATACTATTCCTAACTTTACTTCTATCCTGACAAAAATGCCCTTGAAAATCATATATATCACTGCTTGATTAAACATCAGATTGTATTCAAGGAACTGCTCTGGGCAACAGGAACAATTCTTGGAATTTTAATGAAAACATCTTATTTTGGAGGAAAGCCTCGTTACAACCCTAAATTCCTCTGCCTGTTTAAATTTTTAAGTTCAAAACTAATTGGTGAAATAAAATGCATAACAAAGCAAGTTGGTAATCCTACAGTGCCACTAGAATCTAAATTGCAAATTGTTTTTATCAGATACACTGGTTAATAAATGACAGGGTTGTGTGGTTTATGCAAATAAATTTGAATACTGATGATAAACTGGAAGTACTGTGAAACTGGTAAAACAGTAGATGCTTAGGAGTTTTTTCATAGAAAAACAGACTCTCCTTGATAAATGAGTAAGTATCACATCAATTATTTCCTTTTTTATCTGTGAAACATAATCCCAACTCATTCACCTACTGAGTTAGTCTATAGGACATTACTCTAGAGGCAAATATCTGCCTGCTAACATCAGGAAAATATTGACTTACTTGTACCACCTTCTGGGAGGTTAACCCAATTTTAGTGATAAAAATAGACAAATGAAAAGGTTAAACTCTACTGACTGAGTAAAACATGTTTAAATTGTTCTGTTCCTCTTATACAGCACGCAAAGCCATGTAAGGCCTAAGGCTGGTAACAAACAATTCTCCTAAGTTATTCTTACAATAAAGCCACCAAAAGAATGGTCTGTCTAACTTCACTTAGACATCACAAGAATCAGTAACAATTGACACTCTGTCTACTCTAAGAGAATGAAAACTCAGGCACAAAATGTTGAGTTGTTATTGTAAAGCCTCATTTACTTTGAAGTGGTTAATACCTGAGAGAGCGCAAAGGCGCAAAGTCTGAATAGTGAGCTCAAAAGAATCCAGTCAGCCCTGCTCCCTCCTGATTCTTTTAGATCATGGTCCAATAAGTCACCAGGAACAGGACAGGACATACCAAATGCAAGTCTCTCACGAAGTCCTCGTGCTGGTTTTGAAACTTTCAAATTCCATGCAAAGTTTTAAAACCAGACCAACAATGCAAATGGTTGATGTTTTAACTTAATCAAAATCTTGCAAAATTACTGAAAACAAAAGGCACATTACTTACTCTGCTTATCACACTTTAGGTCCTTCTTATGACTTGTACATATATTATGCAAAAAAAGTTTTGCACATCTATCAATACAGAAACTATAATGAATATTCTAATGACAAACGTCATCCTTTTAAAGAAGAGAGTACTACATTTTAACCTGTTTACCATCTTTGTTTGATACCACACAGGCCTCCTTCAGAGTATTTTGTATACCGCTTTCTTCTATAAAAGTCTGATGACTACACACTTGAACCCCATGAGATTCAAACTGTTTATTTACCTAAAAGACAGAGTTTTCTCTCGCTTGGCAGGGCAAACGCCTGGTAATATTTAAGTTCTCTGATTTACAGCTCTCTCATCCCCTCTCCTTATTCCCAGACTTACTAGAAACCCTCTTGGGCTAAAAACTTCACTGGCCAGGAGCCCGGCCCCCCCCACCCCCCACCGACTCAGACTTCCTCTTCCTCGGTTCCCTTCTGACCCACCCACCATCTCGCCCAGTCGGCAGCTCTTTCTGGCTGCCTCTCCCCTTCTAACAAGCTGATTCGGGAGATGTGGCTGTCTGGCCAAGTCTTCCTTTCCTCCTCAGGGTGGCAGGCACCTCTCTCTAAAGACAAGATCTTTCCAAGCAGAGTCAGCCTCCCCCTTACTTAGGACCGACCATCCCATCCATCACAGTCCCTCCGGAAGCTCTGCAGATGCTCTGGCTCCCTTTCTAAGCCTCTGGCTCCCCTTGCCTCCTCTTTTGTATCTCATCCTCTGGGTCAGTATTGGTTATTTCTATTTAAGCTCCAAGTCTTCACGAGTAGAGTGCCCTAGTTTTACACCTATAGACACAAAAGTATTGGAAATATAGTAGTTTATATTTATGTACAAAGGTACAGAATGCCTAGTAGATTTAGCTAATTTTATAACAGCACGGTAGATAGGCAGAAAACTTACTAGTCTATAGCAACAACTAAGTAATAATAATTAAACTATTCTCTAAACTAAAGATTGCAGCTAAACCTTTACCTGAGACACTGACAATGCAGGATCTGGTTCCTGGAAAGCATTAAGAAGGTAGTAAACACCTTTAGGATAATACAGTTTCTAACATAAAAAGTCTTAATGATTAACCGAGTATTTGTAGGCAGACTAAAAATCATTCAATAAAAACCCAAACATTAATCCTTCCCCAAAAGTGCATTCAGGACTTCTGTATAACTAATACCCAGGGAAGAGTGCTAAATTTTCTATTATCAGAAAATTCTAATTACTCTCACCTCACTTAGAGCACAGAGAAGATACCTATGTATTTAATGAAGTCACAGTATCTCAGGAATTAAAAAATAATTTTACAACTATACAAAGAAAAATTTTTTTATATTCAAAAATAAGTTGGTGGTGGTTAAAACATTCAGACTTTAATCACTTGGGGAGGAGGAAAATCCACACACTATAAACCCTTCTGCTCTGCATAAACATAATGGGATTAGTGGCTGAAGATAAGAAATTAATTCTGACTGTAATGTCCTCTGAGAAATGTCTGTAAATATGTAATATATATTGGTGCTAGGAGCTGATAAACTCGGGTTTTTTCCTATCCCAAATTAAATGGAAGTCCACTGTTTAAAAAAAAAAAAAGATTCATAACAAATTTATTTATAAAAGATCTACACTCACATGTTCATAGTCAGCAACCTCTGAACACTCAATCTGCAGCATGTTTTACTAGGAAAGTTACTAAGAAACAGAAAAAGGGAAGAAAGGGAAAAAAAAGATCCTTGCTTTCTACAGTTCTAAAATCCAAAAAGAATACCCTAAAATACTTGTTTAAGAATATGTGTGGAAACAATAATGTAAACCATCTGGTCACCAGGCAAGGATAAGCAGTTTCTTTAGCATGACACAACACAGCAGCACAAGAGGAAAACGCTCAGGGAGGCCAGAAAGGCCGAGTCCAGCGAGGCCCCGGTGGTTCAGACGGTGAAGAATCTACCTGCGACGCAGGAGACCTTGGTGCAATCCTTGGGTCAGGAAGATCCCTTGGAGAAGGAAATGACAACCTACTCCAGTATTCTTGCCTGGAGAATTCCATGGACAGAGGAGCCTGGTGGGCTACAGTCCATGGGGTCGCAGAGTCGGGCACGACTGAGCAACTAACACTGGCCATTAGCTGAACCAAACACAAAACAGCAACTTATAAGACACAGCAACTGGAGAAGGCAATGGCACCCCACTCCAGTACTCTCGCCTGGAAAATCCCATGGATGGAGGAGCCTGGTAGGCTGTAGTCCATGGGGTCGCTAAGAGTCGGACACGAGTGAGCAACTTCACTTTGATTTTTCACTTTCATGCACTGGAGAAGGAAATGGCAACCCACTCCAGTGTTCTTGCCTAGAGAAACCCAGGGATGGGGGAGCCTGGTGGGCTGCCATCTGTGGGGTCTCACAGAGTCGGACACGACTGAAGCGACTTAGCAGCAGCAGCAGCAACTGCAGTTTTTCAATGCCAGTGCCTTTCATACTGTTTCATACTCCAACACTTTGGCCACCTGATGCAAAGAACTGACTCACTGGAAAAGACCCTGATGCTGGGGAGACTGAAGGCAAGAGGACAAGGGGACGACAGAGGATGAGATGGTTGGATGGCATCACCGACTCGATGGACATGAGTTTGAGCAGACACCAGGAGACAGTGAAGGACAGGGAAGCCTGGCGTGCTGCAGTCCGTGGGGTCGCAAAGCATCGGACATGACTGAGCGACTGAAGTGAATGCCAGTGTGCCTAAGAAAGAGCTGGAAAAAGAACAGGTCTCCTAGATCTCACAGTCCATATTTAGAGAAAGATACCAATACAGGCAATGAGATGACAGAAGAAATAATCCCTCTGTTCTTCCTTTTATTTATTGGTGTACATGTCTAAATGACCCATTATCTCATTTGAGTCCCACAACCACCATCTCAGGGAGGCGAGTAAGTGTTATTATCCATTTTACAGATAAGGAAACAAATTCAGAGATGTCATGGAGAAGGAAATGGCAACCCACTCCAGTACTCTTGCCTGGAAAATCGCATGGACAGAGGAGCCTGGTGGGCTGCAGTCCATGGGGTCGCAAAGAGTCGGACACGACTGAGCAGCTTCACTTCACTCACAAAGAAGCCAGAGCTCATTCTTGCCAGTCCACCTTGGAGATAAAAAATGAGCTGGATACAACAAGGCAGGATTGAAAGATAAAGTGAAGGAGAGGTACAAGAGAAGTTCCATATAGAAAGGTGTAAAAATGTTCACTAGAGGTGACTGCAGACGTCTGACAAGGAAAAGAAAAGTTAAAGGGAAAAGGGCCACAGAGAGGAAATAGAGGCGTGATGCCTGCTATTTGGCCAAGGGCATGAAGATTCCTCCAGTGGCCCAAATTGACACCAGCAGCCCAGCCTGCACCCTCTGCTCACTGAGGAAGGCCTCCACGGTCTCTGGGGATCACAAGGACGATTTCCTATGCGAGTAAAGGACATTAGGGAAATGACGTGAAAGGAGAAGAAAATCAGAGGCTGGAAAAGCGCAGAGCTGGTCCAGGTGATGTGGCTGAAGATGCAGACGAGGCTGAACCACAAGGGAGGCAAGAAGACATTAACTCCACCACATTCTCCTGGCTTCCCTGGATAGGCACTGAAACCTTTCTATGGGGGAAGGCACATAATTAAATAGATTACAGTACCATGTGGCAAATGCTATACTCAAGCCTGAACCAATTATCGATGACTTAGAGGGATGAGAGAAAAGCACAACAAGGGAGACAAGGAGATCAGAGAAGAGAGAGATGATTCTGGAAGTTCACTGTGTGCCAGTGATCTATGAACTATATTCATCATTCTATCACCATTCCACTGAACACTTTCCTCATAGATGCTTTCCAGATTACCAACAATCCTTTAAGAAAAATACAAATGGCAGAATCCTGCCTGCAAATATCTCTAGCTGCTGCTGCTAAGTCACTTCAGTCATGTCTGATTCTGTGCGACCCCACAGACGGCAGCCCACCAGGCTCCTTCATCCCTAGGATTCTCCAGACAAGAAACTGGAGTGGGTTGCCATTTCCTTCTCCAAAGCATGCACGCATGCTAAGTCGCTTCAGCTGCATCCGACTCTGTGCGACCCCGTGGACAGCAGCCCACCAGGCTCCTCTGTCCGTGGAAGTCTCTAGGCAAGAATACTGGAGTGGGTTTCCATTTCCTTCTCCCTATCTCTAGCTATATAGAGACAAAAAGAGCTCACTTACACGTGTTGATGAACTTAGCCCGCACAACAGTCCTTTGAGACAGGCATGTTAACATGGCCATTTGATGGATGAGGAAACTCAGAGGTCAACGTGTACAGGGAATATCTGAGCCTAGACACTCTCAGTCAAGAGCAAGCACTTAGCTTTGTATTGAGATCTTAGCAAGGCTGGAAGGCAGACTGCTGTAGGGTGTGGAAGACCAAGGCTGGTCTGCAGACCCATCAGCAATGGCAGGACAACACAGGAGAAGAGTCAGGATATTTTAATCTAGAGATAGGGCAAAACTCTTTTTAAATCACTGAGACCTTGATCTTTGGGTCTCTGTCAATTATAGTTTTATGACTTAAATTAACCCATGCACATAAGAACCACAAGTTAGGTTCACTTGGTCTAGCGGATTATTCCCAGGGGCGTCAGTACAGATGAGCAGAAAGCAGCAGCAAGACCTGGGCTTGACCCCCAGGGAGCCACTCAGCTGCAGGACCTTGAACAAGTCAGGCAACCTCCATGATCCCGTCCCCCTCTCAACTCAAGGGCCCTGGTGCCTACTTTACAGAAGAGCTTTAAAAATAAAACCCGGCATCTTAAAGACCATTTCAGAGTTTTCAGAGTTCTTTCACATATACTGTCTTAGTTCATGAGGTATAAGGTAGTAGCACTTTCAACAAGTATCGACCACACAGAATTTCCTTATAAAAACATGTATCTAATGAGCAGGAAAGCAGCCAGCTCTCTATTACGTCTTTCTTCTGGACTCAGAACTGATTCCCAATTTATGGCGCATCAAATCAAAACTTCCCTGTGAATCTCCTTCGAAGTGAGTAAGACAGAGAATAGAGGGGCACTGCCTGGAACCAGCACAAACTCGTGAGCATGAACCTCAGTTCACAGCAGCAGGCTTCCTTCCTCCCGAGGGTACAGCTTTCCCTAGGTTGTTGCTATTACTTTAGGGAATTAAAATTTCCAGCTAGTCCTGAATGTGACTTCCTACTTGCCATCAATACTTACTCTGGCTAATGAGTCCAACCAGCTCTGCTCATACACCACAGGGGTCATCATTCAGAATTTAGCAGTAACAGGAAGGGAAAGAATGTGAGAGAGAAATGAACGGATTTCAGAAGGTTTAGCGAGATTTAGTGACCAGGGAGGCAAGCGGGAATGTAATCTGTAAAATTCAGCAAAGTGAGCTGCTCTGCAGTGTCTAAAATCAAAAGATTGTCTGGCTGTAAGTCTCCATGGCCCCAGGGAGGAAATAAGTTAGGTGATCACACAGAAAGATGTTTATTTGGCTTGCAGCACCAGATCCTTGCCTCAACCAACTACTAACATACATCTCACTGGGGACCCCTGCTCCCCTACCGTTCATCTAAGCCAGCGGCTTTTGGCCTTTCTCCACATTCAGGCCGTTTACAGTCGTAACTCTCCGCTGCAACATCTCTCGTTATAAGCAGAGATCGGTGGTGGGGAAGGAAAAAGTGAATTACCCCCATTCTGATACACAGCTCACCCTCTCACTCCCAGAATCACTGATTCTAATATTTTTTAAATGTATTGGAAATCTACCCCATTAAGAAAAGTATATTATCTTTAAAAAAAAAACACTCTACCTGAAAACCCTGTATGTCTCATGAACTGCTGAATTATAGTGGAGCTAAAATCGGGGCTGTTTTTTCTTAAAGCCACGAGTCTGGCATATGGAACACAAAGAGCAGTAATCAGATTAAGTGACTAATCAGGGTGACCGACATGAGTTGTAAATGCAAGCATGCCCTCTAGGTCATGTTGCTGCATCCAAGGCCATTCTGCACTTCTCTTTTTCGTATCTTACAGCTTTTAACCACTTTCCCAGTTACGATTTAGAAAAAACTCTGAAAAAAGACAACACTTCTCTATGAACTGATTGTTCTTACTGTGTTTTGTCAAATGGGAAAACTCTGATGAATTCATCGGTTGTCCTTTATTCTTAACTGGTCAGCACCTTAGTCCTTCATGCTTACGGACCCTATCCTCTATCCCGCACCACCCTGCATCTGGAAAAGCAGTTCAGAATCCATCTTTTTCAGGAGCCCTTCCGCACTGCCAAACATCATGTTATCATCTTCAACCTACCCGTCAGGCCTTCTGTACCCAAATACAAACGTTTTACTCTAAGGAGATGAGCTAGTCCCTAGCATAGCATACCTCTCCAGCCAATGTGACTACTCTGACATTGGCAAGAATCAGACTAAAATTCACACATCCTAGTAGAAAGTGTGTGTGCTCAGCCGCTCAGTTGTGTCCAACTCGTTGTGACCCCATGAACTGTAGCCCACCAGGCTCCTCTGTCCATGGGATTTCCCAGGCAGGAATACTGGAGTGGGCTGCCATTTCTTCCTCCAGGAGATCTACCTGAACCAGGGATCGAACCCAGTCTCCTGCATTGGCAAGTGGAATCTTTACCAATGAGTACCTGGAAAGCCCTAATAAAAAGGACCAAGTACTCATTATTTTTGATAGGACACCAAAATGTTATCTCTTAAAGGAGAACTAAATGTAGAAGAAATTAGAGGTGGGCTTCATCTCCAAAGGTTAATAACATATCACAACTGAAATGTTATCTTCATGAAGCTCCCTGGACCAGCTTATAAAAAGATTAACAAAGAGCAATTCAGTTTAGAGAGGTTTTCCTCATCTGGGAGAAAAATAAGCAAAGCTAAAAAGTGAAAATTAACATAAAAAACAAAAGCTATTTTTGTTCTGGGAGAAAAAAAAAAAGCAAGAGCAAAAATGAATCCATTTGGCACTCAGGAGAAATATCTTAATTTCCTGTCTCTTCCATGTGTCCAGGCACTGCTTCAGAGTGACTCGTTTGTACTAAAATCAGTTGGATGGCATAGAAATGGTACTTCAAAGAGCTGCAGAGGAAAAATACTCTAAAATATAGACACTTTAAAAAACAAACAAACAAAGCCCGTGAGGCTGAAGGGACATGTGAAGATAAGCCAGCTCACTTCGGGCTGAGACCCATCTGCTTCTGCTCTGATCATGTACTTCTGTTAGCTCTTCACTGACTGCCAGTCTCTGAACTTCCTCCAGTGGAACAACAAGAGCGTCATAAGAAATACCAGTGATGATAATTACTACCAGAAATACTCTCCTGGAAGGATCCAGGAAGAAACTGCTCAACTGGTTTAAAAAAAAAAAAAATTCATGCTTGAAACAAGAAATGAAGTAAGAATGCCCCATAATGCAATCACACTTATTTGAAAAGGTGAATCCATTTAAAGAAACTACGGTGGGACTTCCCTGGTGGTCAGTAGCTAAGGCGCCAAGCTCCCCATGTAGGGGGCCTGGGTTCGATCCTGGTCGGGGAACTAGATCCCATGTGCCTCAACTGAGACTTGGTGCAGCCAAATAATTAAATAAGTAAAAATAAGTATTAAGAAGGAAAAAAAAGAACCTATGGTGCTGAGAATTAAGATGGGGGCAGGGAGAGGCAGAGGCCATCAGGCAACTAGGGTGATCTTGGTAAACAGAGCGGAAGCTGGCACACATAAATTACAGCCTCCCGATGCATGTGTGAATGTGACTGCGGCACTCACTCAGCAAACGTTAATAAGTAATGAGGGCACCCGCGTGCCAGACGCCTTGCCATACCACAGACCTGCCGTCCTGGACTCATGTGCTAAGAGGAAGAAAGAATTTGGGGGCTTTTAATCATAGGAAAACCTCCTTCCTTAAGCTTCCTAAAGCTCTCCATTAATTCCATCAGCACTGTAATATAAACATTTAAATTCTTTTTAATTAAGAAAAAAAGCACGATTTAAGCGTGGGGAAAATCATACTGGAAAATATTTCCAAAACGAAATAACAATTGGATACAACATGCACAAATTGGTGCTAAGCACAGTGCAGAGAGAGAGAGCACAGCACTGAAAGGCCAGCTCAAGGATAACCAGCAGCAGTGAGCCGTGCCAACTCTAGAGGCCCAAGCCGGGCATCCGAGGGCCAGTTTGGTAAGGTAACATCATCTTCAAACTTCTGTTCCCGGCAAAGAGCTGCTCACCATTCTGACAACATAAATAAAGAAATAAACAACCTCGGCATAACAAAAGGATTCGAGAGGAAAAGCGTGTCCTCAGTCTCTTCTAATCTGGTACTGATTCTCCCAGGCCACCTGTGACACTCATAGGAGCTGAACATATCAAGCCCTGCTCATAACAAAAAATCAGGAGCAAAGAATCACATTTTAAAAAACATTTCTAGGATATTAAAATTATGTATCACCAAGCTTTCTCGGTGGCTCAGATGGTAAACAATCTGCCAGCAATACGGCAGACCTGGGTTCGACCCCTGGTCGGGAAGATCCCCTGAAGGAGGGCATGACAACCCACACCAGTATTCTCGCCTGGGAAATTCCATGGGCAGAGGGGACTGGTGGGCTACAGTCCATGGGTCCCAAAGAGTGAGACACACTGAGCGACTAACACTTCCACCTACATCACATTTTGAAGCATTATTTCAAACCTACAACAAACAGGACAGTGGCAAGAAGTGACAAGACCTTCTGCCATAATGATGTAAACCACGTCAGACGGCTCACCGACGACAGCAGTGCTTCCCAGTGTGAGGCTGTGTCTCCTGTTCTTCGTTGCCATTATCAAAACTAGAACCACTAAACATTCCCGGCAACGAGTCTTAATTCTCCAAGAGGGCCAGCGAGGCCTAAAGGGACCCACACAAGAGTTATCACCTGGTTTAGCTCTCAATTCAGGAGATTTTAAATGAAGTTTTTAATTTCTTCATTCTGTTCTCCTTAGGTACGAGGAAAGGAGTCACGGTCTCCTCTACAGCTGGGTCTTAACCAATAACAGCAACGCCAAGATTTTGCCTATTCATTCCCAAAGTGACAACACCTCCCCGGGAAAAATTTGTACCTCTCCCCCAAACAAGAAACCAGGCAACAGATAAGTTTTCAAATGCTGCCTTCATCAAAATTAGGCAGGTTGCCTTCCTCCTGGACTTCTCAGAGCCTTTAACCCAAGTACACAGGTATGTCAAGTTCCTTACCGTTTAGCCGAAATCTTGAAAAAGGAACAGTAGATGAGAAAATGTACTAGGAAAAGTCTAGAGACATAGATTTCTGAAAAATGAGGCTCCATAAGTGCCGAAGAAGCTGCATCATAT
Organism: Aepyceros melampus; assembly: GCA_006408695.1. Lineage (NCBI taxonomy): Eukaryota > Metazoa > Chordata > Mammalia > Artiodactyla > Bovidae > Aepyceros > Aepyceros melampus. The sequence goes on from SJXQ01009058.1 coordinate 34,969, forward strand.
AAAGGGAACAGGCTTACCGGCTCTGAAACCCCAGACAACTGTTTCACCTTGTGCTTCATTGGGCTCAACCTGCAAAATGGTACAAATAGGGCCAACTTCCTCAACTAGCTGAGGATTAAATGAGACAACAGAAAACCCTCTGAATCAAGCCTGACAGAGGCTCAATGAATACTCGATAAATGTTAGCGATTTGTTACCTACTTTGCAAGGCTATTCTCAGCGAAGAAATACACATAATTTATAGAATTTATCCCTGGCAAGTAGTGAGCACTCTATAAAAGGTCACTCAACACTGTAAAGACCTAACCAAGTGCCGAGTACAAACGAAACCTGAATTGCAATACTGGATGTCACTGTGACTATACCATTAAGACGACAGACACAGAAAGCAAACCATGGTTACCAAAGGGGAAAGTGGGCTGGGAGTTGGATAAGTTAGGATTTAGGCAGTAACATATACCCACTGCTATATATAAATAACCAACAAAGACCTATATAGCACAGGGAACTATATTCAATATCTTATAACAACCTATATAATAGGAAAGAAGCTGAAAAAAAAATATAAATATATATATGAATCACTTCACTCTAACACCTGAAAACTAACACAAAAATGGTTTTTATAAAGATTACAATGTCTTAACTATTAACAGAAAACACTGCTACTTTGACTATAACATATTTCCCAATGTGACATCTCTCTAGGGTGATCTGACCCTCGCCCACAGCCACAAAAGGAATCGGTGGTCATTTAAGTTTCATAACTATTGTATTCATCAAAATCAGGCAAAGTTAAGTTTCTTTGCAGAAATTCTCAGAGCCTTTAGTATTAATCTCTAAGTAGGGAATATACACTTCCCAAATGCATTTAATGAGGAAATTTTCTTCCTCCGGGGACTGTTGTTCTGCAGAACGGAAACTACCCTGACTCAATGGAAAAACAGCATCTGGTACATCACTGGTGTGTAACAAACTCTGGTTGTACAAACATAAAGGGGCCCATATTTTGTCATGGTTCCCAAACAAACCTGAGGGTGGAATCTTTTTTTTAAAGCAGTATTTGTGGGGCGACTGTGCTAAGAAACACACTTGGAAAAATGCTTGCCTATGGAAATAAGAGTCTTATTAACCAATAGGAACTAACCCAAACAGAACCTAGTTTAGCATTCCCACTAAGGTAGATTGTTCTAAGAGAGATGTGCTGTCTATCTGAAGGCCAAACTATTCTCCCTGACAGGCTATCCACTATCCACTATCCACTTGCTCGGAGCTAAGGCAGAGCGGAGCAACAACTGTCACACCTCCGTGAATGTAACTCTTAGCACTTTCCTTTTTTCTCTAACGTCCCCAAGCCAACACCACTAGAGGAAAAGCTGGGGAACTCGAACTCGACAGGTACATTTTGCGTTTACTAGAGGCACCTTTCTCCTTTTGGCCTCCTCCAGAACTACCTGACCACCGCAGCGGTCCCCTCTCACAAGCGGCATATAACCGTTTTCACTCACTTATTTAACACTGTACTCTATTTAAGAGCGCTTTAGTAAACGACTACAATCAATGCCATCATTGCCTTCTTTTAGGGGGACTATTTTTCTCACCCCTCCCTCCTAACAATAAATGTATCTTTTCCCTTCCTAGGTTCTCATTCCCCTAACTTGAATTGTTTGCCTCAGGCTGCACTCAAGGCCCAGAATCCAAAGCTCCCCACTTTTGGACAACCATCTTAAGATGAACTGGAAGGATTATACGTTTGATCCAAAAGAAAAAAAGGCAGCTATTTCACTGGGGAGAGGGGTGGTGGGGAGTTACAGATTTTTAAGTTTATACATAACTGTTTTGGAAATTAAGAGGTAACAGGCAGCGAGCTTAAAAGCCCACCTCTACGCAAGAATATACGCATCACCGACTCGATGGACAAGACTGTGAGTAAACTCCGGGAGCTGGTGACGGACAGGAGGCTGGCGTGCTGCAGACCATGCGGTCGCAGAGTCGGACGCGACCGAGCGACTGGACTGAACTGATACGCAAGAACCAGGACCCAACAGAGTGCATCATTTTTTCAGCGACATCTGAGGGTGGTCTCCTAGCTGCCGTCTTCAGCACCTTTCAGTGGCTGAAGGTAGCGGAGGGCGCGGTCCCGGAGGACCTGGGCTCCACGCGCCCGTGCGGACCACAGGGTCAGCCTCGCCCTGCGCCCTCCTCCCTGGGCCCCTCCCGGTGGGGTCCCGGGAGCCCCCGGGCCCTCCTGCCAAGACCCGCGGGCCCGGCGGGGTCCGGCCGGTACCTGGTCACAGGGGGACTTCTCCAGCATCTGCGTGCACAGGTCGGCGCAGAGCTGGAACCTCCTGCG
>SJXQ01009058.1:38587-94962 GCA_006408695.1 Aepyceros melampus
CGGCGGGGGGCGCGGGGGCGCCGGGACCGGGCGGGCCGAGCGCGCGGGCGGCGGCGTCCGGCCCCGCTCAGCGGAGCTCGGCGGCGGGGGCCTCGCCCAAGCGGCGCCCCGCCGCGCGCCCGAGGACCGGAACAGGGAAACGCGCCGCGGACGGAGCTCGGCTCCGGGGCTCGCCAAGCCTCGGCTCCAGAAACTGTGCACCTTTGAAAAGGCGACCTACTTCGTTAGCTTCGAGGCCGGTACCGCGCCCAAACGGGCAGGCACTGACTGAGACACCTCGACTGGGGTCCTCCACCCGCCCCGAGGACCCCCGGTTGCCTAGCAACCGAACGCGCGTCCTCCGCCCGTGCCAGAAAAGTCCCAGGAGCTAATCCTCCAGCAGTAGCCTTCCTGCTCTTCCACTTCAGACATTCCTATACCCCTGTCACTTACCCCTCCGACTTCAGAAACACGAGGGACACCTTTCTTCAGCACCATCCCGCCCACCAGAACTCCAACTCTCAACTCCATTGGGAACTGCTTATTCTCAATGTATTCTCAAATCTTTCATTTTACAGATGAGAAACTGAGATGGGCTCAGAGAAATTATTAATGTGCTGTCACGTGTAGTTAAGGAGCTGGATTGTTATCTGGATCATTACAAACTGCTAATACTATTTGCATATTGAAAAGACGAGACATTACTTCGCCAACAAAGGTCCGACTAGTCAAGGCTATGGTTTTTCCTGTGGTCATGTATGGATGTGAGAGTTGGACTGTGAAGAAAGATGAGCGCCAAAGAATTGGTGCTTTTGAACTGTGGTGTTGGAGAAGACTCCTGAGAGTCCCTTGGACTGCAAGGAGATCCAGCCAGTCCATTCTGAAGGAGATCAACCCTGGGATTTCTTTGGAAGGAATGATGCTAAAGCTGAAACTCCAGTACTTTGGCCACCTCATGCAAAGAGTTGACTCATTGGAAAAGACTCTGATACTGGGAGGGATTGGGGGCAGGAGGAGAAGGGGATGATTGAGGATGAGATGGCTGGATGGCATCACTGGCTCGATGGCCGTGAGTCTGAGTGAACTCCGGGAGTTGGTGATGGACAGGGAGGCCTGGCGTGCTGCGATTCATGGGGTCGCAAAGAGTCGGACACGACTGAGCGACTGAAATGAACTCTACTGAATACCATTTGTTAATTTGAAGATGCCTTGGGGTTCTGGATTTATAAATCAGATATTTTTACTAAACAAAATAATGTATGCAAAAAATAANTGCTGCGATTCATGGGGTCGCAAAGAGTCGGACACGACTGAGCGACTGAAATGAACTCTACTGAATACCATTTGTTAATTTGAAGATGCCTTGGGGTTCTGGATTTATAAATCAGATATTTTTACTAAACAAAATAATGTATGCAAAAAATAAAAATTTTAAGGAGCTTTTAGAAACGCTATCTCCAAGCACTTGTTTGTCAAATGTTCACTTGTGCACAGTGATTTCTTTATACAGTTCTAACTTTCCTCTGGAGATTGACACAGATGACAAATATCTTTAATGATTAGGAAAAGAGACGTGAGACCAAGCTAAATCCAGGTTAACTTCATTATGTAGGGCCAGGGGATCTTTTTTCCTTGCCTTCTTCCTACCACAGTGGGTGAGGCAGGAGAAGAAATGGTAACTCCATATTGAAGAACTTTCTGATCAGGTCTAAATCTCCTTGAGAGATCAAAAGCAAACTGATAACAGCTTTTAGCAAAGATAAATGATAATTTTCTCAAATCACGAGGGTACCACAATGACATTATATTGAATCCAGATATATATACCTTTCATATATATCAAAATGACCCCTTTCTAAACTCAGAAATGGGTGTGAGTAGTTTTTTTCTCCTTTATTAAGCAGTCTTTCTTGAATTTCTGTATCTTAGAGGCAATTAATTATCAGAACTGTGATTATTCCAGTTATGTTTATTGCAATTACTCCATTTTTGTTTCCCTGGAAGTGCTAGCGTTTCTAAACGCTAGCGTTTCTAAAAGCTCCTTAAAATTTTTATTTTTTGCATACATTATTTTGTTTAGTAAAAATATCTGATTTATAAATCCAGAACCCCAAGGCATCTTCTAAAATGTTACCTGTTTCAAAGCAGCAGCCCATTGCTTCTAGGGTTCAGGTTTTTAGGACTGTGCATGCTGGAATTGGCAGTTGGACTCAATATTTCATGGGGCACTTTTTTTCCTGGTGCAATGTAAGTGGTTTTTATATAACTGATTCTCAACCCCTGTTCCATATTAGACAGATTTTCTAAACAGTTCAGTTCAGGCACTCAGTCGTGTCTGATCCTTTGCAACCCCATGGTCTGCTGCGCACCAGGCTTCCCTGTCCATCACCAACTCCCGGAGTTGACTCAAACTCATGTCCATTGAGTCGATGATGCCATCCAACCATCTAATCCTCTGTCTTCTCCTTCTTCTCCCGCCTTAGTCTTTCCTTAGGATACATTCAGATTCATGGAAAAGTTACAAAGATAATACGGAGAGTTCCTGTATCCTCTTCACTCAGGTTCCCCTGCTGTTAACAACGTTACTATGGCTCATACGGGAACTTCCCTGGCAGTCCAGTGGCTAAGATTCCGTACTCCTAATGCAGGGCACCCTGGTTCAATAGCTGGTGGAGAAACTAGATCCCTTGGGCTGCAAGATCAAACCAGTCAATCCTAAAAGAAATCAGTCCAATATTCATTGGAAGGACTTATACTGAAGCTGAAACTCCAACACTGGCCACCTGATGCGAAGAACTGACTCATTGGAAAAGACCCTGATGCTGGGAAAGATTGAAGGCAGGAGGAAAAGGGGACGACAGAGGGTGCTACAGTCCATGGGGTCACAAAGAGTCAGTCATAGCTGAGTGACTAAACTGAATGGATGGCTCATATGTTACAAAGAAGGAACCTACATTGGAATATTACTATTAACTCCACAATTTATTCAGATTTCAGTTGTTCAATTACTCAGTCACATCCGACTCTGTAACCCCATGGACTGCAGCAAGCCAGGCTTCCCTGTCCATCACCAACTTCTGGAGCTTGCTCAAACTCATGTCTGTTGAGTCAGTGATGCCATCCAACCATCTCATCCTCCTACTCTCATTTTAGGTCCATCCATATTGATGTAAATGGCATTATTTCATTCTTTTTAATGGCTGGGTAATATTCCATTGTATATATGTACCACGTCTTTTTTATCCATTTCTCTGAGCCCAAGAAAATAAAGTCTGACACTATTTCTACAGTTTCCCCATCCATTTCCCGTGAAGTGAAGGGACCAGATGCCATGATCTTAGTTTTCTGAATGTTGAGCTTTAAGCCAACTTTTTCACTCTCCTCTTTCACTTTCAACAAGAGGCTTTTTAGTTCCTCTTCACTTTCTGCCATAAGGGTGGTGTCATCTGCATATCTGAGTTGATTGATATTTCTCCCAGCAATCTTGATTCCAGCTTGTGTTTTTCCAGCCCAGCGTTTCTCATGATATACTCTGCATAGAAGTTAAATAAGCAGGGTGACAATATACAGCCTTGACGTACTCCTTGTCCTATTTGGAACCAGTCTGCTGTTCCATGTCCAGTTCTAACTGTTGTTTCCTGACCTGCATACAGATTTCTCAAGAGGCAGGTCAGGTGGTCTGGTATTCCCATCTCTTTCAGAATTTTCCGCAGTTTATCTGTGATCCACACAGTCAAAGGCTTTGGCATAGTCAATAAAACAGAAATAGATGCTTTTCTGGAACTCTATTGCTTTTTCCATGATCCAGCAGATGATGGCAATTTGATTTATGTCTCTCTGACATAAATCACAGCAATATCTTTTTCCATCAGTCTCCCAGAGAAGGGGAAATAAAAACTAATGGAACCTAATTAAACTCAAAAGCTTTTGCACAGCAAAGAAACCATAAACAAAATGAAAAGACAACCCGCAGAATGGGAGAAAATATTTGCAAATGATGTGACTGACAAGGGATTAGTCTCAAAAATTAACAAACAGCTCATGCAGCTTAATGTCATCAAAACAGAACAACCCAATCAAAAAATGGTCAGAGGACCTAAATAGACATTTCTCCAAGAAAGACATACTGATGGGCAAGAGGCACGTGAAAAGATGTTCAACATCGCTAATTATTAGACAACTGCAAGTCAAAACTACCATGAGATATCACCTCACGCCAGTCAAAACAGCGATCAAAAATCCACAACAAATGCTGGAAAGGGTGTAGGAGAAGGGACCCCACACCTACTCTGTAGGCAGGAATGTAACTTGGCACCGTTATTACAGAGAACAGTGTGAAAGTGAAAGTCAGTCAGTCGTGTCCCACTCTTGGCGACCACAAGGACTGTGTAATCCGTGGAGTTCCCCGGGCCAGAGTACTGGAGTGGGTATCCTTTCCCTTCTCCAAGGGATCTTCCCAACCCAGGGACAGAACCCAGGCGGAGGTTCCTTAAAAAAACTAAAAATAGAGCTTCCATATGATCCTCGACCCTATTCCTGGACATAAATCTGGAGAAAAAACCTAATCTCTTTTGAAAGGTCAGTTTCACAATGAGAGCTAGATCTCAGTTCAGGGATCCTTATTTTTTGCTCTCTAGCAACTGGGTATCTCTTTAAGTTAATTCAGTTTAATCAGATACCAAAAGTCAGTGTAACTTTAAATGTGAAAGGTTAAATTTTCTTAAATGTTAAATTGAAATCACTCAGGCCATTTAATGGAGAAGGTAATGGCACCCCACTCCAGTACTCTTGCCTGGGGAATCCTGTGGACAGAGAAGCCTGGTGGGCTGCCGTCTATGGGGTCGCACAGAGCCAGACACGACTAAGCAACTTCACTTTCATGCATTGGAGAAGGAGATGGCAACCTACTCCAGTGTTCTTGCCTGGAGAATCCTGTGGACAGAGAAGCCTGGTAGGCTGCCGTCTATGGGGTCACACAGAGTCGGACACGACTGAAGTGACTTAGCAGCAGCAGCAGCAGCAGCAGGCCATTTAAACTTAACCCCAAACAAAAGCAAAGTGTAAAATGAGATATCGTTTTGATCAACATCTGCTTTCTTGCATCTCTGTTTCTCCTTGATATGTTTCATCTTTCGTCTTTTAATTACCTGCCCCTGGATATTGCAGGCCTGCAGGGTTCTTTCTTTGGCTCTCTTCTCTTCTCATTCCACAGACTCTCCATGGGGTCTCCATTGCCTTTAATGAGCAGATATATGATAAGTCTCAAATTTTATCTTTCCTTGATCTCTTTCTATGGTTTCTGACATGTATCTGTCTCCAGTTATCAGCAGAACATCTCTACCTGGCTGTCCCAGAAAGTCAAGCAAAACGCAGACCTAAAGAAATAGATATATAAACACAATTTACTCTGTCAAGGGACAGTCGTGCACATGATTTTAAAATACTCGTAAATCCACATGCACATGCATGAATTCAAAGATGTGTTACGCTGCTGCTGCTGCTGCTGCTGAGTCGCTTCAGTCGTGTCCGACTCTGTGCGACCCCATAACGGCAGCCCACCAGGCTCCACTATCCCCAGGATTCTCCAGGCAAGAACACTGGAGTGGGTTGCCATTTCCTTCTCCAGTCTTACGGCAATTTACAACATAACAGATAGTCATGAAATTAAAAGACGTGTGCTCCTTGAAAGGAAAGCTATGACAAACCTACATAGCATATTGAAAAGCAGAGACACCACTTTGCCAACAAAAGTCCATTTAGTTAAAGCTATGGTTTTCCAGTAGTCATGTACAGATGTGAGAGTTGGGCCATAAAGAAGGCTGAGCGCCAAAGAATTGATGCCTTTGAACTGTGGTGCTGGAGAAGATTCTTGAGAGTCCCTTGGACTGCAAGAAGATCCAACCAGTCCATCCTAAAGGAAATCAGTCCTGAATATTCATTAGAAGAACTGATGCTGAAGCTGAAAGTCCAGTACTTTGGCCATCTGATGCAAAGAGCTGACTCATTGGAAAAGACCCTGATGCTGGGAAAGAGTGAGGGCAGGAGGAGAAGGGGACAACAGAGGCTGAGATGGTTGGATGGTATCACCGACTCAATGGACATGAGTTTGAACAAGCTCTGGGAGACTGTGAAGGACAGGGAAGCCTGGTGTGCTGCAGTCCATGGAATCGCAGGAAGTCAGACAGGATTTAGCAACTGAACAACAAGAGATGTTCTTTTGGAATTTTAAAGTTGCATAAACCACTGATTCTGGGGTAGAAATCTTTTTCTAACATGGATATTATCCGAGGTAACATGTATACAGTTTTTTTTCCTGTTGTTCAGGAAGAAGTGATACTGTGATACCCTTGGACTCTACATGGAAAAGGTGGCTCATTATTAGTACTAGCATAAGACTTACTCTGCTTTTTAAGCTAAAACAAAAGCCACAAGATAAAGAATTCTCAGCAATCTATAAGCAAACCACCACTTGGTATTCCTTTAATAAAAAGTCACTGACATTTATCTATATACCAATATGATGATGACTAACATTCCCTCAGTCTTACTCTAGGTGAATTAAGTTCTACTCTGCTCTTAAATCTAACTAACCCTGCAAGTTTGGTATTATTATTATCTCAATCTTACAGGGACAAGAACTGAGAATTAGACTTTGTTGTTTGCTCAGCTCGTAAGTGGCAGAATCAGATTTGGACTCGAGTCATTGAACCCTGGTCTCCTGCACTGCAGGCAGATTCTTCACCATCTGAACCACCAGAGAGGCCCCAAGATCCTACACCCTCAACCAAATGTGCAACTTGTACTTTTGAAAGCGGAAGATGCTCTGGCACACAGTACTGTCTGTACTCCTCACGTACTTTCAGGATTTAGTGCCTTTGCACTTGCTCGTCTTTACCTGCCATGTCTTCATATCCTTTCCCCATGCCTGTTGTCTGGTTGGTACAGATCCAAGCCAAATGTCAACTTTATTTGAACTCCAATTCTCCAAAGCCCTGTCTGCAAATATTCTCAGTACTCTTCCTATAAAACTTATTGCGCTACATTGTAATGTTTCTGTCTTCCTAGTAGCCTTTCATATTATTCAACCTTACAAAATCTCATAGATGTATGTTGAATGACTAGCTAAGTTCAATAGATGCTATACTTTTCTCACTAAATGCAAAACTAAGAGTTACATTTTGAAATAAATCATTTAATGCTTCAATATGCACTTTGGCATCTATTTAAATGTTTAGGGAGCTCACTTTAACCATTTCAAAAACTTAGTGCTATATAATTTTTTTCATTAAAATACCAAAGCCTTGAAGATTAGTCTACGTTAGTATAGTTTTCCTAAAGCAATTTGAAAGTTATTTTTCTCTTGAAGGGGATAAAAATCAGACAAGTTGGTTTTTGGTCTTAATTTTTTTTAATGATCAGTTTAGGACTTCTCAGGGGTTACAGTGGATGGGAATCTGCCTTCCAATTCAGGAGACCCGAGTTTGATCCCTGGTTTGGGGAGATACCACATGCCACGGAGCAACTAAGCCGGGGCACCACAGCTACTGAAGCCTGCACCCCCCAGAGCCTGCACAGAGCCAGTGCTGAGCCCCATGCTACGAGGACTGAGGCCCGCACCCCCCAGAGCCTGCACAGAGCCTGTGCTGAGCCCGCATGCTACAAGGACTGAGGCCCGCACCCCCCAGAGCCTGCACAGAGCCAGTGCTGAGCCCGCATGCTGCGAGGACTGAGGCCCGCACCCCCCAGAGCCTGCACAGAGCCAGTGCTGAGCCCGCATGCTGCGAGGACTGAGGCCCGCACCCCCCAGAGCCTGTGCTTCGCAGCAAGAAAAGCCGCCTCAACGAGAAGCCCATACACAGCAGCCAAGAGCAGTCCCCGCGCAGCAGTGAAGACCCAGAACAGCCAAAAAAACAGCTTAAAGATCTTTATGCATTTTAAAGGCAACTTAATTGTACAAACTATCAAAACATCCATTTACTTTTAAGAAAATGGATACACTTTTTCTAATACAACTTTAATATATGTATAATTCCAATATTGTTAGATAAATTATCCTTAAGATCTCAAACTTTTTCCAGATAATTTTATAGACACATCACATGTCTTCTTGACTCATTCCTCTTAATAACTTCTTATTTACTCACCAAGCATTTATTGAGTACCCACCTGTACCAGATGCTTTCTAAACTATGGGGATGCAGCAAAGACTTATTTCTCTCATGGAAGGGAGAGAAAGTTATAGCTGTTGGTAAACTTGGATAGAGGAGCCTGGAGTTCTACCCAACACAAGATGATGAGGTTTGACACGACTAAGCAACCGAACCACCACCACAAACTAGGAATATAAGGATTTTCCCTTAGCATGTTGTGAAAGTGGAAGTGTTCGTTGCTCAGTCGTGGCCAACTCTTTGGAGTCCCATGGACTATAGCTTGCCAGGCTCCTCTGTCCATGGTCTTGTCCAGGCAAGAATACTGGAATGAGTTGGTATTCCCTTCTCCAAGGGATCTTCCCTTCTCCAGGGGATCTCCCCAACTCAGGGATCCCAGGTCTCCTGCATTGCAGGCAGATTCTTTACCATCCAAGCCACCAGGAAGTCCCCTTGGCTTGTTGGATATCCTGTCTTAAACCACACTCCACAGTACAACCTTAGACACATCTCCATTGGAACATGGGACAAAACAGGCTAGCACCACTATTATTTAAGATTGTGCAGAAAATTATAGTCAGTGCCATGAACATCGTAACACATTTGGCTATTGGAAGGGCAGGGCCAAAGTTATTATTTGCCAAATGCAGATAATTGTCTTTCTAGGAAATTTTGTTATGCAGGAAAGCTCTTGGTGGTTTTTTTTTTTTAATGTGTATTTTGTATTCCATAGTCTACTAGACACTGATTCAGTGATTTTTGAATGCTACCTTAATTGTATTGCAAATTATAGCATAGAATGAATGCTGTTTCTGGATTGTCTATTCAAGGCTAGTGATATGAAGGTCAAAATTTAAGAAAGTATATCACAGCTTTACTTACTATAGCTCTCTTTATAAATCTTCACATTTTCTCAAGTCTTCAAGCCTATGTAAGCCTTTATTCACAGAAAAGCTATTTTATGCCATAAAGTTAGTCACAATCAAATATTACTGGCATTTCAAATACTTGAACAATAATTTTTCCTAAACTGATGGGATGTATTCTCTTCACACTCTGTTGCTACCATTATAATGTCCAAGTTGAAAAACGCTGTAAAACTAGTGACTTCCCTGAAAATAAATAAAATGCCTCTCGATTTCTGTACATGAGCTATCTTACCTTGACCTCAAATAACTGACCATCTGCCAAGACCCATTTTCTTCTCTCTCGTGACTCTCCAATGAAGTCATCACCTGGTATTTTGGCCAAAGACTCAGAAATGTGAAAATGCAATGATTCAATCTTCCCTTTTATTCTAAATTTGCTTGTTTCAGTCTGAATTTCACAGGCAATTACACATCCTTGAAGGTGAGCATCTAGGTGTCCTTAGGAACGTTTATCGAATCTCTCTGATTCATATCACACACGACAGCCTAAACAGTTTTAAACTAAGCACATAAAGAGGGGCTGATTGTATTCAATTGCTTTTTCCATCAAGCTTCTTGTCTCTGAAAATCAGATTCTGAAGTCTGAAAACAAATTAATTTCAACAATTGAAGTAAGCTTAGAATTCTGTTGGTATAAATTCTATTTATGTGACAACCACTTCTGGCTCCATCTCATCCTCATTCAATTGAACATGATCTGAAAGAGTGCCTTATTTCTACTCATTGGGAAGGGGTCATGAGGATCCTTTTTAAATTATTTTTAAAAAGAAAAATGAACCTAGTCTTTTTTTTTTAGCTAAAATAACAGCATTTGGATCAAACCAAAATCTACCTATCATATGGCATTTATCTACAGGGAATCCTGGTACAAAAAGTTTAAATGCAAACTGCAAGTAGTGGTTTTCAAAGTGCAATATGCACTATATTCTTACATCCCTGCTTGCCACTTTGGTCTACCACAAGGACACTTATGTACACTTATGACAGAAGCGCAGTGAGTAAGGCACTATCTTTGATTTGGCTAGAGTATTGCTTTAAAAAAAAAAAAAAGTTCTGAAAGGCTCTAACGCCACCATCCAAACTCTCTACCAAGATCTGAAGGTCCTGCAGGCCCTAGCTCCTGCCTGCTTCTCTGGCCGCATCTCAGCCCCTCTGACTTGCTTACTCGGTTCACTGGCCTCCTTGCTGGTGCTTGTCTGGGCTTAGGGTAGTGTTTGCTGACAGCCACACTCTGCCTCGAGGTAGCCACCTCTCTGTCCGTTCATAAAGCTCCCCACTGATATATCACTTTATTAAAGAGGTCCTCCCTGAAAACCATTCCCATCTCATTTCCCTGCCGCTCTTTCCTTTGTGGCATCTGGAACCACCTGATATATTTTACACGTATGCATGCATATATTTACCTCTCTCTCTACCCCTCCCCACCCTTCCCCAGAAAGCAAGCACCAAAAGCAGAAAGCTGACTGCATCCTCAGTGCCTAGAATAGTGTTTGGACATAATATGTGCTCAAAAAAAATTTTTTTTTCTGAATAAATAGCTTTCCTTCCAATAATATGATACTGAGTAATACAAGTTCTGGTTACTATTTAAGATCTAACTATTAATTAGCATCTTGATAAATGTTAAGACTCGGTAGTATAGATTATTTAACTGAACATAATACCTTATCATCAAACCAAACATAAAACAGTCATCTCAAGAATTTCTGCACCTTTATTCCAATCTCTTCACAATGCCTGGCCTTGGCCCTGGTAGAGTCAGTACCTGAGTGCTACCCTCTGGCGTCCTTCCCCGATGGAATTCGGAGAGGAAGGCGACGAGAGGGAATCCAGAGGAGTCATCTGTCCGGCACACCCACTCTCATTCCCAGCCTGACCACCCATCCCTGAATCCCTGCTGGAAGCTGAGAAGGTCGAACAGTGAGAGTTAACTTTTCCCTGCACGGTGGAACATATTTTTGTCTTCTCGTGAAAGTCCCATATTTATACTTCCTGGCGTTCCCCTTTTCCCTCCCTCATATTCTAAAAAATTTTCCACTTTACTCTGGACGTTCCAAAGTTTTAAGCATTTATAGAGTTTTGAATTCCCTTACATAATTCCTTTTCCTGAGGCTACTGTGGCAGACGGTATTACTGTCCCCTTCCTCTTACAGGAAGAGGAGGTTATCCACTTACCCCCTCCTCTACAAGAAGGTTAAACATCCACCCACCACTGCCACGTGACTGCCCTGGCCCCATTGACATTGGAGTTGGCCACATGACTTGCTGCAGTCAATGGATTATGAGCAGAAAAAAAACACAGAATCTTCTAGAGCCTTTATGTTTGTGTCTTGCTTTTTCTCCTCTGCTTCTTCAGCCTGAGTTTTAGGATAAAAAGACGGATGAAGCCAAGCGCAGCCAAGCCAAAGCTCTGCACAGCTGCCAACGTGCAACGTGAACCGGAAGGAAAGGTGATTGCTGAAAGTTACCGAGACGTTTGGGTCATTTGTTACAGCAGCAAAGCTGACGAACACTAATACCTTCATCCTCATTTCTTTGTCTCTCATAATTAGATTTTGGACATCTACTTATACTAATTAGCAAGATATTGCTAACTCCCACATAATGACCCTACTAAACTTTACTGAAAGGCATATAAAAAAGAAACATAAGTAAATACCCTGGTCCTAGATTGAAAGATCAGATGCTGATGTTTCAGTTCTCTTCAAATTACCCTGTAAATTGTGGTTTTTTTTTAATAACTAGAATAGTTGAATCTGACAATCATTAGGAAGAGTATCTTCCCACCCCTAAACGTGAGAAAGAATAATTATAAGCGGGGATTTGCCTTACAAGACATCAAAAACCTACAGTAAAGCTATAGTAATCACAACAAGGAGGTATCTGAACAGGTTCACAAAGAGATCAGTGGAATAGAATAGAGAAGCCAGATATGGTTACAGATATGTGACAGCTTAACATATGACAAACATGGTATTTCAAAACAGTAAGGAAAAGATAGCCTTTCCGGCAGATTGTGTAGGGGATAGTTAGCTTTCCGTTTGGGGAAAAAAATGAGTCAACTCACCAGTGTACAAAAATAAAGATCTCTTGGTTAAAACAAACTCTAAAAGTAAAAGAAAAAAGTTAGGAAGACTTTTTTTTTTTTAATCTGGGGTAGAAGGAATCTTTACCAAACAGGCCCCAAAACCCAAAAGTTGCCATTGAAAAGATAGGCTTATTTGACTATAAAACCCATTTAAAACTCCTATAAAACAAAAGAAACTAAGAATAACATTTTCTTAAAAAACTGTAGGAGATAAAGTATAAACATATTTGGAGTCGATCCACCTCCCTATCCGAGAAATAAAAATGAAAAGCAGCACTTATTTTTCACTCTGTAGATTAGGAAAAGTTAGAAAGATAAAAAATTGTGTTGGTTAGAATACAAAGAAACCCTCTTTCATGCCCTATAGGCTTATTGGGGATTCTGACAATTTCTTTAGAAAATAATCTAAAGACTGAAATACAAAAAACCTTTGATCTCACTTTTACTTATTTGTTTATCTTTTTTTAATCTCACTTTTAGAAACGTAGCTTTCAAGGAGAAAAAGAGCACGCCTTTAATATATCTTCAATTTTATAGGAAAATCAATGTGCTGCTTTTACAATATAAATTAAAAAATTCAGTATCACCCTTCCAGTCTCCACCCCACGTGGACCTCTATTCTTTCTAACAGTCTTCCCCGTTCCAGGAATGTCCTCCTCCTCCTTTACAAGTTATCTACCTACCAAAATTTAGGCCCAGCTTAAACTGTTTCTGCTCACTAAATTTTAACATTCCTTTAGAGGATATAAACATTTTTTATATCCCAAATTTAAGCCTGGGCTTCCCAGATGGCTCTGCAATAAAGCCTGCAATGCGCGAGACATGGCTTTGAACCCTGGGTCCGGAAGATCCCGGGAGAAGGGCATGGCAACCCACTCCAGCCTTGCGTGGAGAAGCCCATGGGCAGAGCAGCTTGGCGGGCTTCAGTCATGGGGTCAAAAAAGAGACACGACTGAGCAACTGAGCAACAGCAGCTTCAGCACCGCTGCACACCGGGGGCGCTGGTCCGGGCCCCGTCTCTTTCGGCTGCTGCTGGTGCGTGGGGTTCTCTACAGCTGAGCCGCGCGGGAAGCCCCGCTTTTAGGCTGATGCTCGCAGTAACTGTTAAGCTTGTTCAAGCTGTAGCTTGAAGTTTCTTCACAGCCTGCAGCAGGGAGCTCAGCCGCGTGCCCTGTGACGACCTAGAGGTGCAGGGTGGGACGGAGGCCCGCGGAGGCGGGGGTGTGCATACGCCGCGGACTCGTGGGATGTTTGGCAGAAACCAACACAGCATCGTAAAGCTGTCATCCTCCAATTAGAAAAAACAACAACATAAAAAAGTTTCCTCTTCACAGACCTGCTCAGGAAAGAAAGGGAAAAACAAAAAAGGACTCACTGAGTGCTGAATTCAATGAGCCCGTTTACCCTGTCAACTTCTACAATTCCTCCGGCTCTATAGCTTCCGCTGTGTGAACCCTGTTGAAATATTTGTCAACAAAACGATCAGATATTCTTAATGTTTATTTTTATAGCCAAAATTTTATTTACAGTCCTGCATATTGCCTGATTTTTAAAAATTATACAAAAGGATAAAAAAAAACCCTCTCCGCAACAAAAATTAATTTGCAGGAATGAATGTATTTTAAGATGTGCAAGTATTCAAAATACTTCATGTGACCTTTTAAAAATTTTTTTCAACCTGTAACAGATTAGCTGATTGTCCTTTGAACAAAGTTGATTACTATGAATGAGATTTTTATTCTGAGCATTCATAGAGAATGCTCTACAGAATTTAATAAATGTCATAAACAGACTAAAGATGTTGCCACAAGCATTTGTTAATCAAAGATTAAAATAACATTCTAAGGCAATAGTGTGTAATCTTTTCATTAACCCCCCAATCACCCCTCATCAAAGGCATGCCTTGAGAAATTATGTGTACCAAACTATACTTATTAATTTTCTATTTATTTGTCAATGCTTATGAATGAACATTTAATATTAAAATTTCTTTATTATTCCCAAGATACTAATATCTTGGGAATTAATTAATTGTAACTTTAAAGAGGAGAAACCCAGCAGGCACCACCTTAACCAAGCCATCAAAGTTAACCAGTAATGGAACACATAGCTAGCATTTTTCCTCTGCATACTATGTACTGAGATGGCTACACTGTTTTTTGAATTACTCCCAAAAATGTATAACCTGAATCTAGTAAAGAGAAAACATCAGAAAAACCAACTGAGCAAAATAAATGATCTGTATTCTTCACAGTGTCAAGATGATGGAAAAATAAAGATTCAGAAACTTTTTCCAGATTTAAAGAGACTTGAAAATTTAATACAGCATGTAAACAGAATCCTGGGTCAGATTTTAAAAATTATCCTATAAAGGCTATTAATTGGACAATAGGCAAAATTCAAATAAGATTCATAGTTTAAACAATAGTATTGTATCAATGTTTATTTGGTGATTTTAATAATTATCCTATAATTATGGAAGAGAATTATATTTTAGAAAACAATACACACTAAAAAAGGGAATTATATCTACAAATTACTCTGAGAGAGTTTACATACACACAAATGCATATATATATATTATATATATATACCTGAATGTGTATATACATATTTCCATACACACATACAAGGAGAGAGAATGGTAAGGAAAAATATAAGTGCTAATATTCCGGGCATCAGGAATATGGATAAAGATTAAAATCTACAGAAATTCTTTTATCATCTCTAACCATCTAAAATTATGTCAAGGTTAAAATTAAAAATCAAAAGAACACAAAAACTTCAAATTGAAATTAAGTAACCATTGCATCCAAGGTGAGGTCTAGTTCAAAATGAGTTGATATTTTGGCTTGTGCTGTAAAGTATACAATTGCCTTTCTATAATTGAAATTGTGTTACTTTCACAGGCTTCTCATGATCCAAAGGCCCCAGAATGAGAAATACTTCTTTAAATCATTATTACTGTCATCCAGATTTCAAGCTGGTTTTAGAAAAGGCAGAGGAACCAGAGATCAAATTGCCAACATCCACTGGATCATCAAAAAAGCAAGAGAGTTCCAGAAAAACATCTATTTCTGTTTATTGACTATGCCAAAGCCTTTGACTGTGTGGATCACAATAAACTATGGAAAACTCTGAGAGAGATGGGAATACCAGACCACCTGACCTGCCTCTTGAGAAATCTGTATGCAGGTCAGGAAGCAACAGTTAGAACTGGACATGGAACAGACTGGTTCCAAATAGGAAAAGGAGTACGTCAAGGCTGTATATTGTCACCCTGCTTATTTAACTTCTATGCAGAGTACATCATGAGAAACGCTGGACTGGAAGAAACACAAGCTGGAATCAAGATTGCCGGGAGAAATATCAATCACCTCAGATATGCAGATCATACCACCTTTATGGCAGAAAGTGAAGAGGAACTAAAGAGCCTCTTGATGAAAGTGAAAGAGGAGAGTGAAAAAGTTGGCTTAAAGCTCAACATTCAGAAAATGAAGATCATGGCATCTGGTCCCATCACTTCATGGCAAATAGATCGGGAAACTGAAAATAGTGAGAGACTTTATTTTTGGGAGGTCCAAAATCACTGCAGATGGTGACGCAGCCATGAAATTCAAAGATGCTTGCTCCTTGGAAGAAAACTTATGACCAACCTAGACAGCATATTAAAAAGCAGAGACATTACTTTGCCCACAAAGGTCCATCTAGTCAAAGCTATGGTTTTTCCTGTGGTCATGTATGGGTGTGAGAGTGGACCATAAAGAAAGCCTTATGCCGAAGAATTGATGGTTTTGAACTGAGGTGCTGGAGAAGACTCTTGAGAGTCCCTTGGACTGCAAGGAGGTCAAACCAGTCCATCCATCCTAAAGCAAATCAGTTCTGAATATTTGTCCGAAGGACTGATGCTGATGCTGAAACTCCAATACTTTGGCCACCTGATGCAAAGAACTGACTCACTAGTAAAAACCCTGATGCTGGGAAAGATTGAAGGTGGGAGGAGAAGGGGACAACAGAGGATGAGATGGTTGGATGGCATCACTGATTCGATGGACATGAGTTTGAGCAAGCTTCAGGAGTTGGTGATGGACAGGGAGGCCTGGCATGCTGCAGCCCATGGGGTTGAAAAGATTCGGACATGTCTGAGCGACTGAACTGAGCACCATTTGAGAAGGACCCCAGCCCCTCTTAAAACGCTTGCCTGAGAAAGTTCCATGCTTCCAGGAGAATTTACTGTTTGTTCCAGCCCCAAACTAGACTCCTGAACTCCCTCCTAGAGTTTACTCGAGAATGCTTGCAGTGATAAATCCTTTCGTTGCCCTTTGAGATGTAAATCTACCATCCAAAACTGTTTCATCAAGAACTTGAGAGCTGTCTCTTTGAATTTCAAACATCCAGGGAGATAAGTCTCTCACCCTCAATTCCTGCATATGCATGAGTAAACAATTTCCTAAAATTCAATACAATAAGAGCTAAGTGGGTAAAGACCTGACTTGCCTCAACTTGCACCACTGCCTCCTGTCATGAGGATAGGAGAGTTTATTTGTCCTCCAGATACACTCCCATGAACAACTCCAGGTGTCTCAGTCACAGGAAGGCCCCTTAATCTTCCTGCAGTGCCTTTCCTGAACACACTCAGACTTTTAAAAGTCTCTGGCCCTTTGTTTCAGGGAAGTTGAGTTCAGCTCACAGCAGACCCTCGCCCTACTGCAATAGTATTGCTAAATATACCCTGTCCTCACGGCTTTGGCTGCGGCACAGCTTCGTCTTTGGCAATATTGTTTGTATTGTGATGCTGCATTGCCTGCAGTTGCTGTGGAAATGTATTTTACATGTTGATCCCAGGTTGGTAGCATTTCCACTCAGGAAATAAGCATCGGGCAGCTGCCTGTTTGATCTGTGTTTGGAAACAATGCTCCAGGGTCTCCTGTGTTTCCACACATCTTGTTTACAGAGGCACTGACTTACCTTTGTTCCAGACTGTCTTCTCAAGGATGTTTGTGTAGTGAACAGCCTTGGAAGATAAAGTTAGTGTCTCCCTTTGGAGGAAAAATCTATTGTCCAGTATAATAAACATGATATCTCCCTTCAGGGCAAAAGTCAAACGGGCTTAGTGCCCGTTATAAAAGATACGGATTTCGTGACTTTTGCGGAGGTTCTTCTCCTGTGATGCAGCTTACTACGTACGCGTGTCTGAGTGTGTGTGTCGTTACTACGTGGCCCTCTGTATGAGCCTGTGGGAATCGGGGAGCTGGTGGCTCAGAGATCACGGAGAAGCTGGCTGATGCGCCCTGGAAGTGTGGGCATAAACTCCACCTTCCCACGGGTTGCCTTGCACCAGTGCCAAAGAGGAGACGGGAGCGGGCCTGGACGGGTAAACTACCCCCTCCCTTTCGCCTTCCCAGAGGCCCCTCCGGGCCACGTTTTGCCCTTGCAGCCCATTAAGGGGAACTCTGTGCACCCGGGGGGGGCATCTGCAGTGAGACTGGAGCCAGGCACTCATGTGCCATACGTCGTTTCACAGCTTTTCTTCCCTCACTTTCTTTTCCTCTCCCTGACTGCCCTGGGTTTGCCTTCCCAGCTCAAACAACCACGCCTTAGTCTTTGCCGCAGTATTTTTTGAGAATCCAGGCGAAGACACTGGCTAGTAAAGAGGAAGGACTACAGATTGTAAAAGGTTAAACAGGCAAAAAAAAAAAAATATGCTCTCGGGGACACATACTCTAGAAGCATGAATAAACGATTCCCCCAAATTCAATGTGATAAGTGCTACTATAGAAACATGTATGATTTTACAAAATGTACTAGGGACGTAAACGAAAGCTGATGACTTCTGAAGAGCGGGTGGGGATGTCACAGCAAACCATAGAGAGGGGCGTGTATTCGTTTGTCTGGTTCGCTGAAACAAAGTTATGCAAACCGAGTGGCTTAAACAATAGCAACTTATTGTCTCATAGTTCGGAAGGCAAGAAGTTCAAGGTCAAAGTGTTGCTAGCCCTGGTTCCCTCTGAGGGCCATGCAGGAGGGGGACGTTCTGCACCTTTCTCCAAGCTTCTAGTGGTTGTGGTGATCCTTCTTTGGCGTATAAATCTCTGCTTTCATCTTTACGTGACATTTTCCCTGTGTGAGTGCCTGGGTCTGGATCCCCCTTTTCTAATTTTTATTGGACTATAGTTGACTCACAAAGTTGTGTTAGCTTCTGGTGCACAGCAAAGTGAATCAGATATATACATTGGCCAAAAAGTTCATTTGGGTTTTCTGTGAGATGTTACAGAAAAACCTGAACATTTTTTTTTAACCTATTTTTTTTTTGTATTAACCAACAAACTTTTTGGCCAATCCACTATATCTATCTATAGCTATATATCTCTCTCCTTTTTCAGATTCTTTCCCCTTATAGGTCATTACAGAACGCGGACTAGAGCTCCCTGTGCCATACGGTAGATCTTTATTTTATTTACAGCAGTGTATATGTGTTAATCTGGAGAAGGCAATGGCACCCCACTCCAGTACTCTTGCCTGGAAAATCCCATGGACGGAGGAGCCTGGTGGGCTGCAGTCCATGGGGTCGCTAGGAGTTGGACACGACTGAAGCGACTTAGCAGCAGCAGCAGTATATGTGTTAATCTCAACCTCCTCATTTATCACTTTCTCCCACATTTCCTCTTTGTAACCATAAGTTTGATTTTGAGGTCTGCAAACCAGTTTCTGTTTTCATTTGCATCATTTACAAATAAGTTCATTTCTATTAGATTCCACATTTAAGTGAGACCATGTGGTATTTGTCTTTTTTTAAACGTCTTTTTAAAATAAAGACACCAGTCATACTGGACTAGCATCCCACTCTATTCCAATATGACTTCATCTTAACTAATTACATCTGCAATGATTCTATTTCCAAATGAAGTCACATTCTTAGGTACTGGGGATTAGGACTTCAATGTATAATTTAAGAAGATGGTGCATTTGAGCTGGACCTCAAATGTTCAGGAGTTTTCCAGGCCAACGAGAGCTGAGATTACATACATTGTGAATAACACATGGGTGCGTGGAGTTTTGGAACCATCTGGTTAATTTTGGGAAAGACTGGAGGCTAGTATGGCTGGGTGGTAGAGCTAGGTCAAGGCAGGAAGGACGTGACTGGAGATGGCTGTGGCAAGCAGGCTAGAGGCTTCGTGTGTCCCAGGGAGGAGGTGGTCCTTTATTCTGGAGCCCACTGGAAACTGCCCAGTGTTTGTTGAACTGACTTTCCTTACTTCTTCCTAATTACAGTAGCAACTGGTGTGTGTACCTGTCATATCAGCTAGGACTTTCCCACCACTTGGAGGCTTTTAGAGGCTGGAACCCCACGTCCACCATTTGTTGGTATCCTCAGCTTCCCCTGCTCCCTGCCAGAATCTTTATAATTCTCTTCATGGAGTGCTGCTTCCGACGACATCAACCTAGATAAGAAGCCCTGTTTCTCTAGCTTCCATTAAGAAGAAAAACGAACACTTCCTATTTTTGGAAACTTTTAAGATCTGAGAGGCTTTGGAGAGGGCGGCACAGCAAACCTTACAGCTTCCCACCTCTCCAACTCCACTCCATCGTCGTCTTCCTGGAGCAAGAAATCATTTCTCGCTCCTCACGTGGAAGAGTTCTGCGACATTCAGCTCCTCTGGGGTCTCATCTTCTGTGCCAAGCACCCATTTAGTATCTTTTTCCAAACAAATATCATTCTCTTCCCATGAGGAATTGAGAGGTAAAATTCTCTGTTTTAAAAAAGAACTTAGAATATTGGAGTTGTATCACCAAATAAATACACCAATAAATGTATGCTTATGAATACACCAATAAAAGTGTAAAAATCACCCATTGTATCATAAACTGTTAATATTTGGTATCTTTTGTTCCAGCCTTTAATATATTTCATAACTGGGCTCATTCTATATACACACTTTTTTTGTAACTAGATTAAAATTTTTTGATATTACATTAAGGGAAATTTCCAATGTTGCCAAAATGAATTTTGAAACCTAATTTTCAAAGGTTTTATATTTTCACTTGAGCCGAATCAATTTACTTAAAGTTTCCCTGAGGTGGAACAGTTAGGTTTCCGGATTTGTATTGTTCTAAATTCAGTTCAGTTCAGTCGCTCAGTTGTGTCTGACTCTGCGACCCCATGAATTGCAGCATGCCAGGCCTCCTTGTCCATCACCAATTCCCGGAGTTCATTCAGACTCACGTCTATAAAGTCAGTGATGCCATCCAGCCATCTCATCCTCGGTCGTCCCCTTCTCCTCCTGCCCCCAATCCCTCCCAGCATCAGAGTCTTATCCAATGAGTCACCTCTTTGCATGAGGCAGCCAAAGTACTGAAATTTCAGCTTTAGCATCATTCCTTCCAAAGAAATCCCAGGGCTGATCTCCTTTAGAATGGACTGGTTGGATCTCCTTGCAGTCCAAGGGACTCTCAAGAGTCTTCTCCAACACCACAGTTCAAAAGCATCAATTCTTCGGCGCTCAGCCTTCTTCACAGCCCAACTCTCACATCCATACATGACCACAGGAAAAACCATAGCCTTGACTAGACGGACCTTTGTTGGCAAAGTAATGTCTCTGCTTCTGAATATGCTATCTAGGTTGTTCTAAATTAGGCCATAGTAAATGTTTTGGTGCATGAATCTTGATCTACCTTTTAAATTATTACAGTATGACAGATAACCAAATGAGAATCATTGAGTCAAATGATAACAATATATTAAGACTCAAGAGGCCTCCATTGCTTCTGGAAAATTTCTTGACACAGGAAAGGAGCATGCTCATACATGATCGTTACAGATTACTCGTGTTGCAGAATCGAGGGGAAAGACAAGTAGAAGCTGGACTGAATGGAGTTCTGGAGGGTGTGGCTACAGAGATGGGGAAGCACTTCAGGGATATTTCTAAAAATAGTCAAAAGGACTTGCTAACTGCTTATGGGAGAAGAGAAACAGTTGAAGAACCAAAGAAAACCACCTAGCTTTCCAACTCGACAGCGTGGAATACTACCAGGGAATATACTGATGTTTCTAATACAGAAAAGGACTCGATAGCAAGGTGTGTAGATATGTAGAAGAGGATAATTTGGCTTGCGGCTTTTTTTTGTTTAAATAATATATTCATTTTTAATGGCTTTCAGTGGACTCTAACAGACATTTGGGATGATGTTTATTGCTGGCGGGAGTGAGGGGAATCTGTAATTTTTCTTGCCCAAAATACAGAGCTAGCTTTAGAATTCTTATAAAAGAAGGGCATTGGGGTGGCAACCTGGTTAGAAGAACTCTTGTCTTAAAGCTGCTTTTTTTTTTTTAAAGGCAAACACGTGTTTTTGTTTTTGCTTTAATTTAGATTCCATGCAGATTTAGTTATGTAAACAGAGGTTGAGTTCAGTTCAGTTCAGTCGCTCAGTCGTGTCCAACTCTTTGTGACTCCATGAATCGCAGCATGCCAGGCCTCCTTGTCCATCACCAACTCCCGGAGTTCACTCAGACTCACATCCGTCAAGTTCACGATGCCATGCAGCCATCTTATCCTCGGTCGTCCCCTTCTCCTCCTGCCTCCAGTCCCTCCCAGCATCAGGGTCTTTTCCAATGAGTCAACTCTTCACATGAGGTGGCCAAAGTACTGGAGTTTCAGCTTCAGCATCATTCCTTCCAAAGAAATCCCAGGACTGATCTCCTTCACAATGGACTGGTGGGATCTCCTTGCAGTCCAAGGACTCTCAAGAGTCTTCTCCAACACCACAGTTCAAAAGCATCAATTCTTCTGCTCTCAGCTTTCTTCACAGTCCAACTCTCACATCCATACATGACTACTGGAAAAACCATAGCCTTGACTAGACGGACCTTAGTCGGCAAAGTAATGTCTCTGCTTTTCAATATGCTATCTAGGTTGGTCATAACTTTTCTTCCAAGGAGTAAGCATGTTTTAATTTCATGGCTGCAGTCACCATCTGCAGTGAATTTGGAGCCCCCAAAAATAAAGTCTGACACTGTTTCCCCATCTATTTCCCATGAAGTGATGGGACCAGATGCCGTGNCTAAGATCGGACCAGGGAGGCCTCAGTGCCTCCTCTCCTTCGGGAGAACGGAAAGACGCCTGTGGCCTACGTAGGTGGTGATTGGCATCCCATGTAAGCCAAGTTATTCAGCCCCTTTTTTCTGCTAATTTCTTAATCTCTCTCTATCTGTAATTGAATAACTTCTTTCCTAGTACGCCGACTCCGTCTCCACCTTCGAATCACCCTGGATCCACCGGGGCTGGCCCTGGCACAGTGGGCCTTAGGAACTATCACTACAAATAAAGCTAGCGGAGGTGATGGAATTCCAGTTGAGCTATTTCAAATCCTAAAAGACGATGCTGTGAAAGTGCTGCACTCAAGATGCCAGCAAATTTGGAAAACTCAGCAGTGGCCACAGGACTGGAAAAGGTCAGTTTTCATTCCAATCCCAAAGAAAGGCAATGCCAAAGAATGTTCTGCGGATATCAGAAGGCAATTAAAATCAGTGTGAGCCTTGTACTGCTTGATGAATCAAATCGAAGCTGGGCTCCCAAGTCAGTCTGAGGCCTCAGCCCCACTTGGCATGCACATTTCTGAGAGGCTCCTCCTGGCAGGGAAGCCTGTGGTCAGGACCATAACAAGCCGGACCAAGTGTACTGTCTGAAGCCTCACAGTGACTGAAACTTCCTGGGGCACACTCTTACCCACCGTCTACCGGAGTCACTTTCTCCTTCAAGCCAGGTCCCGGTGGCTGTGATCCGTTATGGAGTCTTCACACAAGGACTCAGTAGGTGCCCGCTGGTTATCCACACTGCAACACACACTCAGTGTCTCCCAGGCGCTTCCTCTTTCAGGGTCTTGGCTCATTCCCACACACAGCCAAGAAATCACCCAAGATCACACTCACTACACACAGTGGCCTGACGTTCTTAAAAAAATAGAGTGCTCTTCTATGTACCGTAGCTAGGACGTGGAAGCAACCTAGAAGTCCACCCACAGATGACTAGATAAAGAAGCTGTGGCACATATACACAGTGGAATATTACTCAGCCACAAAAAGCAATGCGTTTGAGTCCGTGCTAATGAGATGGCTGAACCTAGAACCTATTATACAGAGTGAAATAAGTCAGAAAAACGAATATCGCGTAGATACGGGATCTAAAAGACGGAACCTATTTTCAGGGCAGCAGTGGAGATGCAGACGTAGAGAACAGACCTATGGACGGGGAGGGGGGAAGGAGGGGGTGAGGCGAATGGAAAGAGTGGCACAGAAACATAGACACTGCATATGTCAGACAGACAGCCAGTGGGAATTTGCTATATGACTCAGGGAACTAAAATGGGGGCTCTGTGACCATCTAGAAGGATGGGATGGGAAAGGAGGTGGAAGGGAGGTTCAAGAGGGGACATAGGTATACCTACGGCTGATTTATGCTGATGTATGGCAGAAACCAACATAATCTTGTAAAGCAATTATCCTTCAATTAAAAATAATTTTTTTTTAAAGTAAAGTGCTCTTTCAAGTCAACAAGAAGCATCCCAGCAATCCAAAAGGAAAATGGGCAAGTGGTATAAATGGACAGTTCTTGGAAGGGAACATCAAACAGCTTTTAACTATATAAAAAGATGTCCAACCTCACCCTTGATAGAAGAAATAAACACCTGCTCAGACTGCCAAATTTGAAATGTGTGGATCTGGTATTGGTAGAAATACATCCCTGTGTGGGGAGTGAGGGAAGCCACAGGTGGGGAGGAGTATGGAAGGCCAAGGAGGGGGTGAAGCCAGGAAGGAAGGCGCTCAGAAGTGTAGAGGCCACCAGCAAGGCCACACTGTGTGCAGGAGCTGGGCCTCCCCTGGAGGACGTGCCAGGAGACACGGCAGCCTCCGTAAGGAGATGGAAAGGGACAGCATGTGGACGCAGCCTGTGGACAAGCACACCAGCTGAGAGGCGGTGTCACTGCTGGGACGTGCGCAGGGAACGCGAGGGTCGGGAACTGGGTACCCTGCCACCCTGGAGGCCCTTTGCTGCAGGGGAAGCCTTGGGAGGAGCCACGTGGAAGAGGGGAGCCCAGCTGGGGCATGCTGTGCTGGGCCTGAGGCTCCTGCAGGAACCCTGTAGGGAAAGGCGGCATGGTCAGGCTCTCTTGCCCCGCGTTTTGTGGATACACGGGCATGTAACAGCTGAGAGCGCTTAGAGCAGCTCTAAGCAGGGAGGAGCATGGAAGGACAAGGAGGGGGTGAAGCCAGGAAGGAAGGTGCTCAGAAGTGTAGAGGCCACCAGCAAGGCCACACTGTGTGCAGGAGCTGGGCCTCCTCCCTGCTTATGTGATACACTCCTGAGCATCACCAGGCACTTGCTCGGTCATGGGTTCCTTTGTGTGGGACGCCTGTATAAACGTCACCTGGGAAACGCCTGAAGGGTTCTGTGGTTACGTTGTGTTATGTTATGTCTGTGGATACGGCTGCTGCACCAGCCAGGAGAGAATATCGCATCTGCAGATCCCACAGCTCCTCGCATTTTCTTTCAGCCTCTCAGCTAGAGCCTTGACGACCATGGGTTCGGCGAACAGTGAGCACGGTGAGATACAGTGAGACAACTGGCGCAGTGAGCAGGATCAGCAATACAGCTGGCATAGTCAGCAGGACACTCAGCAGGTAGAGGAGTCTGAGGCCGCACAGAAGAAGAGCCAGCAGAATACCCAGCGAGTAAAGGAGCCTGAGGCTCTGCTGGCTGGAGGAAGCCAGTGGCCACATACAGCATGTGACACTCTGTGGTTGTGATCCTGTTGGTGTGGGCGCCGGTGGAAGACTGGGAGGTGGTGGACGGTTCACCAGATAGCTTTGAAAAGGCGTTACAGGCGGTGAGTTCCTGTTTGCCAAACAAGGCTGCACAGACGGCCGCTGGCTCTGTGGGGTGGATTTTCCTGACTGCCCTGAAGACGAATATGGATAGCGTTCCCAGTGATGCTGTGCCGGTGCTCAGTGTGCAGAGATGCTCGGAAGGCCTGGAGCAATGTATACTGGCATTAGAGCAAGAACCCCGTGCCACTGAAGAACCCAGCATCTCTGAGAGCGAGGCGGTAAGTGACGGTGATGACGAATGTTACGAGATTGAGGGTCCCGCTTGGCAGCGAGGCTGTTGTGCAGCAGAAAGTGAAGTATAAGCAGTCTAGAGACCAGGGAGGCATCCTCAAGGGGCCTCCGACGTGACTAAGTTCATGACATATCAACCATACACTCAGGCGGAGTTGGTTGACTTGGGTATGAAGTTTTGGCAAAAGCAAGGGGAACCCTTGGAAGCGTGGCTCTAGCAACTTTGGGACACAGAGGTGGACAGTATCATATGTGCTAGGGACAAAATACAATGGTTGGCATCTGTAACCATTCACCCCTCATTGAGACAAAGGTTCCAGAACACTAGGCAGCTCCTGGAAGGAGCACCTAACCGACGCACACCCTGATGTAATGGACGGACCCTGCCATCTGCAGTGCGTGCTCAAACACAGGAGGGTGCCCAGGCACTGCGAATAAGTGATATACTTATGCCAAGCTGGCCAAGTGGCGAGAAAACCGGGCATGAAGCAGTCAATGTTCAGCCCAAATAACCAAGGCCCAGACGACGAGAACTTCACTGGAGCATTCGCGATGCTGTTTTGAATAATATCCCATCTACCACCTTTGGATCCCTGACCGCTCTTCTTGTACCCTGTGTGGGGTGACCTCGATGGTGGCTAGCTTGGGAGAAATAGAGGGATGGTGGAGGCACAGGGGATTAGAAGGGTGAAGACCCTGAAGGGCACCGGAGCTGGTGAAGGCCCCACCCTGATGACAAGAATGCACGTGCGGGCTGATTTTCTGGCAGCAGAAGTCGACAGAAATAAAATCAACAGACAGCCCACTGCTCTGCTTCTAGAGCTATGGAGGCATAGAGACTGCAGCAGCAGTCTACCAAGTTTGGGAGGCACCCACAGCAAGAGCTACGGGCAGTGCAATGAGCATACGGCACCCAGGATGCTCCTTCAGAGGATGCCCCTTTCCACTTTGAATAGGGCTCAGACAAAGGTGCCAACCTGAAGAACCCAAGCAAGGACTGGAGGCCCCGTGTAGCATTTGCAATTTGCCGGGCACTAGCGAATGTACAGGGAGTAATGGCCCTGGTCGACCCCGGTGCTGAATGCAGCCTTCTTTACAGCAAGCAGCTTCCCAGTCCTAGCGCAGACTCTGATGGCCACGACGGCCCAATGAGGTGGATTTAGACTATAAAGCTGTGGATGAGATTTAGAACAGTGTCCTGGGAAGTAGGTTTAGGAGAACAGTGTGCTGTAACGGCTGTGTTCTAAGATGTGCTACTAACCTCTGATCTTCTTGCAGATTTAGAACAGCGTGAAAGCATTTGGAATCATGTGGGTGGGCTGTGAACACCACAAAGATCCCCTCCTTGAAGGGGTGAGCCCAGCACCTGTGGGGGATTTTGTGGGTCTTTAATATAAAAACTCCACAGAGGCAGATTTGTCCCTGTGGAGGCTTTCCTGCAATCTCACACGGACAGAAGCAGATTGGACTTGGCCGTGGAAGGTAAAGGCACTCCATGTGTGGCAGGTGGCTTTCTAGCCCCATGAGGGCAAGGACTACAGCATGAGTTCCAGGTGATACCTGGCATTGGGTTTTGCTATGTATGGGGGACGTAACTCCCCACTCCAGTACTGTTGCTGGAAAACCCCATGGACGGAGGAGCCTGGTAGGTTGCAGTTCATGGGTCGCTACGAGTCAGACATGAGTAAGCGACTTCACTTTCCCTTTTCACTTTCATGCATTGGAGAAGGAAATGGCAACCCACTCCAGTGTTCTTGCCTGGAGAATCCCAGGGACGGGGGAGGCTGGTGGGCTGCCGTCTATGGGATCGCACAGAGTCGGACACGACTGAAGCGACTCGGCAGCAGCAGCAGGGGATGTAACTTGTTGTAGCTAATGCTGCTGCAGGATGTAAGCCCCAGGGTCAGCATTACTCGCCAAGGAAACATTCAGAAGATGGACTGGGCATAGAATATGACGCGAGAGACCGGAAGCGGTGGAGTGTGGGGAGAGAGCAAATTAGCCAAGACAGTGTGGTCCCGCTCTCTCGCCCCATGTTTTGTAATGACTGTATAACGAGCGAGATCACTTGGAGACACGTGGGTCACCAGGCCCTCACTGGCCCCTGGGTACTGTGTGTGATATGCCTGTGTGAGCTTCATCTGGAAAGGCCCTGAAGGCTGTGTGCAGTCATGTCCCGCCGTGTCTGCTGCGACGGCTGCTGCGGCAGCCAGGAGAGAATAAAAGCATCTGCAGCTCCTACGGCTCCCCGCGTTTTCTTCCGGCCTCTTAGCTGGTGCCTTGACTACCACGAACAGTGTGCTCAGCAAGATACCGCGAGATACCTGGCGCTGTGAGCAGGATCAGCAGTACAAATTCCAAAGACAGATATCCATTATGCACCAGAGGATGAGGGGTCTGGGTACAGAGGAAGGGCCGGGGTGGAGTATATGTCAGCAGTGAGGTCTGCCTTTCAGGACACGCTAGGGGAAGGACATCAAGTGGCTGCAAACCGGCAGACAGAGACTCTCGTCCACTCCCCAGAATCCTGTCTAGGCAGCTGGCTGTCCTGTCCTCTCCAACCAGGGGAGCAGACGGAGGCCACCTCGCCACAGCGCCTGCCTCCAGCAGGGCCCCTTCACCTGCCTCAGTCCCCGGCCAGCCCGGGTGGGCGGTGCGAGGAGCCTCTGCCGCAGGTCCCAGCTCTCAGCCCAGCACTTCCTTGCATCCGGCTGTCTGAGGTCTCTCAGAGCAGCAAGTGTGCCCATGGCTGAGGGATCGACCAGACATGTCTGGGTCTGCCAGCCAAGCCCTTGGCACCAGCAGGATCCCAACCAAACGCAGGTGACGTTTCACCGCTCTGCCAGGCTGATCCTGAGCATCCACGGAGGCAATGCCTTCACACCTGCAGCCTGGTTCAACATCTAAAACCACTCAACCTTGTGCCACGTCCAAGGTGATCACTGGCTCTCAGAGCCTGGAGGGATGTCTTAGCAGTGAGCACTGTCTCCCATACAACAAGCTCTGCCTGGCCAACAAGACCCTGTGCTTCCTGCCCACACCTGAGAGGCACCCTGGGTTCTGGCCCCCAGCAAAGCCCCCTCCCGGCTATGAGACATGCCCACACCACTCCCTCCCTGGGCCTCGGCTTCCCCATGTGAAAAATAGGCACAATGATTTTGGCAACAGCCCATAGAACACGTGTTCAATGCAAATAAAACAGCTGAGGCTCAGAGAAAGTGAGGGAGCTGTAAAGGCGCTTGGTCAGAGAATTGAGAGAAAGAAGGTGACAGCCGTAGGTGGGGAGTATTCGTGTATGCTCTTTGCGACCCCAAGGACTGTAGCCCCCCAGGCTCCTCTGTCCATGAAACTGCCCAGGCAAGATTACTGCAGTGGGTTGCCATTTCCTCCTTCAGGGGATCTTCCTGACCCAGGGACTGAACTCACATCTCCTGAGTCTCCTGCATTGGCAGGCATATTCTTTACCACTGGGCCAGCTGGGACTCTGACAGCCGTAGAGTCGAGTCAAATGGCTTGGAACTGAGTAAAATGTGGGAATTGGTCACAAACACCAGACCCCTGTTTCTCCCCTCTGTCCTCTGGCTAAGAGGTATCCAGCCTGCTCCAGGCCTCCAACTGCTGCTAGAAAAGTTCTTCTGAGGGGTCCTGCCCCAAGCAGAGCTCAGGGGAGCATCACCCAAGGTCCAGCCCTCCAGAAAGTGCCCCATCCCAGGCTGCTCTTGAAATCACCTCGAAGAAGAATCACTTCTGTTTCCAAAGACATCCTCAGGCAGGAAATGGGCCGCAGGCACCATGAATGTTTAATTACATTAATTGTCCAAGTTCAATGCACACCATCACTTTATAAGTACCTTATGGGAAACTGTAATTAAGCATGAAACGGCTCATCTTTACAATTTCCCCTTTTCATCCTTCTCCAGGCTGCTGGGAGCCCCTGCCTGCCTGCTGGGCTCTCTGACTAATGCTCACCTTCCCTCTCCCTCATTTAATTTTTTGACCTTTTCTCTTGACATCCCTGCCTCACACATTCCTGTGCCTTGGCATACATATACCAAGCATCATAATTACTTAACTATAAACCTCTTGTGGAAATTTGCTTTTGGCTTTGTTAGAAAACATTGTAATCAAGTCCCTGAGAGTCCCGGTCGATGGGCTGGCCTGTCAGCGGAAATGCATTGCAGGATTAAAAGGTTTAGCAAGAGGAGGTCCAGACAGCAGGCAGGGCTGGCTAGCTGGCAAGGCGGGTGGGTAGAGAGGCCTGAAGGTGTGGCCTGTCCCTCTCTGGGGCAGCAGGCATTACAAGTGCTGTACCAAGTACTCGTGAAGCACGGACCCAAAAATGCTCCCCCGGGCTCAGTGTGGCAAGCATGTGCAGGTCTTGAGGCCATTATTCACGTATACAATGATCTGTCCAGGGCCTGCTCCTGCAGAGGCCAGAGGGAAATCTGGCCTCAAATATACATCAAATATACACCTGTGACATTATGCCAGGAGGCTGTGCATACAGGCACACAGAGAGGGTGGGTTTGAAGGGAAAACCGGGGTCCCTTCTCTGGAATTCCTGCTTGTTGGAGGCCAAGGAATTGACTGGTACCAGTGCCTGGCAATGTGCTTGCACCTAGTACAGTTCAGTTCAGTCACTCAGTCGTGTCCAACTCTTTGTGACTCCCTGGACATGCCAGGCTTCTCTGTCCATCACCAACTCCTGGAGCTTGCTCAAACTCATGTCCATCGAGTTGGTGATGCCATTCAACCATCTCATCCTCTGTTGTCCCCTTCTCTTCCTGCCTTCAATCTTCCCCATCATCAAGGTCTTTTCCAATGAGTCGTTCTTCAAATCAGGTGGCCAAAGGATTGGAGTTTCAGCTTCAGCATCAGTCCTTCCAATGAATATTCGGGACTGGTTTGATCTCCTTCCAGTCCAAGGGACTCTCAAGAGTCTTCTCCAACACCACAGTTCAAAAGCATCAATTCTTCAGCTCTCAGCTTTTTTTACAGTCCAGCTCTCACATCCACACATGACTGCCTTATCAGACCTGTCACACATCCAAGTCCATGGCCATGTACTCTGTGCATGGACCCACACTTCTGCACACATGCGCCCTTTCTCACATGGAGACGCCTGGGTGCTGAGCAGGTACCAAGGACCAGACCCCAAGTTTTGGGGTACGGATCAGCAACTCCCCTTTCCTGGATCAGCACCCCAACTGTGTTCCCAGGAATCACACTGGTCCCCCATTTGCACACAGCCTTCCTCTGGACACCTTCCTGAGCCAGGTGGTCCAGAGACAAAAAGCCATGGGCTCACCAAAAAGGGCTCATGGCTGTCCAGCCCCTCCTGCAGCCCAGACCTGAGGTGCCTGGCTCCCAAGTCCTTCCACAACCTGGCTCCCTCCCTCTCCACTGACTCTGTGGGTGTCTTGACTTTCTAAGGCGCTCGGACTCTGTTCATGCTGCCTGCCACCAGGGACCCTCCCTGCTACCCAGGCACCCACAGCAGGCTCATGCATCTCAGGGCTTAACCCCTGGTCTAGAGGGAATTCTGCCCTGCAGCCTCCCCTCTCCCTAATGGGAAGTCCTAAGTGAAGTCCGCCAGCTCTGCAAGGCTAAGCTCAGAGAGCGGAGTGAAGCTGACCGCACAGACTCTGGCCCCACACACCTGGGTCTAGTCACCACAGAGGCCTGCACATTCTCTAAGCTTCACACCCACTCTCCTCTCCCTTCCTTCCGTGCCTGCTGCCTCCACCCCCAGGATCATGTGAAGGTTGAAGGTGCCTGCCCAGCTACGGCCTGCCTGAGGGCTCCAGACCTGCCACCAGCTGCCTGCAGCTGCCCCCAAGCACCTCCACATCAACAAACCCCAGGCGAGCGTTCCTACCCCAATCCTGGTAGATGCCACTGGTCACCCATCTCCCCTCCATATCCAAGACACTACTGAATCCCTGGCACTTTCCCCATCTGCTCCTTGAAATCTGTGCCTTTCCCCCTGCAAGGGGTGAGGTCTCCCCTCACTACCTCCACCCAGTTGGCAGCAGCCTCCTCACAGACCTCGCCACATCTGCTGGATGCCCTGCAGTGGTTCCTGGGCAACCCAGAGCCCCCAGAAGTGGGAGCCTCACTGGCCAGAGACTGCTGACAGGCCTGACACCTGCCAGCTCCACCACCCTGTCCAATTATGCCAGTCTCCTGCCCAGGAGACCAGCTGAGGACCCTGCAATGCATTTATAACCCAGGGCCGTAGACAGCACTGCTTGCTCTGCCTGGAATGTCCATCCCTGCCCTTTCTGGCAGACTCCTATTCAGTCGCTAAAACCCAGCTGCATGCCCAGTTCACCACCCCTGAAAACAGAGAAAGTCACTCCCCTTTCTAGACTTTCATAGCCCCCTGCACTTTCTTCTGTTTAAAGACTGATCACTCAGAATTATCAAATTCACACGCCCCCCAAGTAAAACTGTGTGTTGGATTCGCCACTGGACTTCAGCACTACCCAAGAGGAAGATCTCAGTGAAGACACGCACGAGAGAATGCGTGCGTGCACATGAAGGTGCTTTAGTCGTGTCCGACTCTTGCCCACCAGGCTCCAGAGCCTGTGGACTGCTCTGACAGGCCTGACACCTGCCAGCTCCACCACCCTGTCCAATTATGCCAGTCTCCTGCCCAGGAGACCAGCTGAGGACCCTGCAATGCATTTATAACCCAGGGCCGTAGACAGCACTGCTTGCTCTGCCTGGAATGTCCATCCCTGCCCTTTCTGGCAGACTCCTATTCAGTCGCTAAAACCCAGCTGCATGCCCAGTTCATCACCCCTGAAAACAGAGAAAGTCACTTCCCTTTCTAGACTTTCATAGCCCCCTGCACTTTCTTCTGTTTAAAGACTGATCACTCAGAATTATCAAATTCACACGCCCCCCAAGTAAAACTGTGTGTTGGATTCGCCACTGGACTTCAGCACTACCCAAGAGGAAGATCTCAGTGAAGACACGCACGAGAGAATGCGTGCGTGCACACGAAGGTGCTTTAGTCGTGTCCGACTCTTTGCCCACCAGGCTCCAGAGCCTGTGGACTGCAGCCCACCAGGCTCTTCTGTCCAGGGGGTTCTCCAGGCAAGAATACTGGAGTGGGTTATGACAGAATGAAGAAATAAACAAAGAGCAAGAGAAGGAGCCCACCCTCATGTCACTTGGCACCATGAAATGCCCAAGGTGTAGGAAACAGAGATGTCCTTCATGCCTGTGGAACCAAGTACCCATCTCTGTGTGTGTCCACGTTCTGCCAACTGTGACAGGCCAAGACCAAGTGCAAACCAGAGGCATGCTAAAGAGGATCAGCTGGGAGGCCTTAAAGAAACTCACCAGCCCTTTGTCTCAGATGGTAGAGGTTGGGGTTGCCAAGAGTTCTAGGCAATGGAGGAGAGGGCCTTCTTCTCATCCTTAACCCAGGAGTGCAGACAAGGCCACTGAAAGGGCTTAGGTGCCAGGCCCACCAATTTGGTCTTCTCTATTTCTGGACACTTTCCATGGACCATGTTAGTCTCAAGCAGAGCTCTCAGTGGTTCCAATCAATAGTCATCCCCAGTAAATCCCAGAGTAGACCTTTCTGCACCAGGATTACTCCAACAGTCCTCCCCACACACCATGGCACAGGTTGCCTCCTATCTTCCAGCCCCTTCTCAGACTTCTTTTGACTTCAGCTCTACCTCTTGTCACCTTTGTGCCCACCAGCCCGAGTCCTGATTCCAGCTGTCCTCCTGTTCCAGCTGCACT
Source organism: Aepyceros melampus (assembly GCA_006408695.1). NCBI lineage: Eukaryota > Metazoa > Chordata > Mammalia > Artiodactyla > Bovidae > Aepyceros > Aepyceros melampus. The sequence continues at coordinate 71,609 of SJXQ01009058.1, forward strand.
GATCTAACAGGAAAAGCCTCTGCCCCGAAACAGTGCTCAATCATGAAGCCCCCTGCCACTCCCTAGCTTCCAGGTGTCACCAGGCCTTGCATTCTGCCCAGGCTTCTGCCCATGGCTGGCTTGACTCCAGCGGGGTGAAGAGCTGCCCAGGAGAGAAATAAAATGGAGAACAGAGGGGTTGGGAGTACCAGACCCGTGATGGTAGGGCCAAGGGTAGGTAGGTTACAGAATATTCAAGTGATAAGGTAACACTCACCTAATGAAGACACGTGGGCAAAGACCTGAATGAGGAGATGGAGGGAGTCATAGGAACATCTGAGGAAAGAGCATCCAGGTAAAGCAGAGGGGCCAGAGGAAAAATAGGATAAGGAGGCAAAGGGGCAGATCACCAAGGTCTGGAAGCTGGTAAAGACTGTGCCTCCTACGTCAAATCAAGTGTGTGAAGAGCTGCCCAGGAGAGAAATAAAATGGAGAACAGAGGGGTTGGGTGTACCAGGCCCGTGATGGTAGGGGCAAGGGTAGGTAGGTTACAGAATATTCAAGTGATCAAGGTAACACTCACCTAATGAAGACACGTGGGCAAAGACCTGAATGAGGAGATGGAGGGAGTCATAGGAACATCTGAGGAAAGAGCATCCAGGTAAAGCAGAGGGGCCAGAGGGAAAATAGGATAAGGAGGCAAAGGGGCAGATCACCAAGGTCTGGAAGCTGGTAAAGACCGTGCCTCCTACGTCAAATCAAGTGGGAGCTGTTGTAAGGGTTCAGGCAGAAGATAGATGTGATCTGACTGAAAGCATCAGAGAATCCCTGACAGAGGACAGTGATACCGTTTATATGAAATGCCTGGAGAGGGCAAATCCATAGAGATAAGGTGATTAGAGGTTGCCTAGGGGTGAGAGGAGGAGAAGGCAATGGCACCCCACTCCTGTACTCTTGCCTGGAAAATCCCATGGACGGAGGAGCCTGGTAGGCTGTAGTCCACGGGGTCGCGAAGAGTCTAACACGACTGAGACTTCACTTTCACTTTTCACTTTCATGCACTGGAGAAGGAAATGGCAACCCACTCCAGCGTTCTTGCCTGGAGAATCCCAGGGACAGGGGAGCCTGGTGGGCTGCCGTCTATGAGGTTGCACAGAGTAGGACACGACTGAAGTGACTTAGCAGCAGTGGCAGCAGCAGGGGTGAGAGGAAGGGAGGGTGGAGGACACCTAAAGAGAGGGGGTCTTCTGCGAGTGATAAAAATGTCCTAGGTTGCACAACTCTGAGAATATACTGAGTTACTGAATTGTACACCACACAGGTGAATTGTGGACTTCCCTGGTGGCTCAGACGGTAAAAGCATCTGCCTACAATGTGGGAGACCGGGGGTCGATCCCTGGGTCGGGAAGATCCCCTAGAGAAGGAAATGGCAACCCACTCCAGTATTCTTGCCTGGAAAATCCCATGGATGGAGAAGCCTGGTAGGCTACAGTCCATGGGGTCATAAAGAGTTGGACACGACTGAATGACTTCACTTTCACTTTTCACTTAGGTGAATTGTATGGTATGTGAATGATATCTCAATAAAACCATCAGAGAAAAAAATGCTTGCTGCTGCTCTGGGGCTAGACTCGGGAGGGGGTGGCGGGCAGCTGGCTGGGGTAATGCAAGGAGACTTGTGAGGGAACTACTGAAGTGATCCAGCAGAAGAGGGTGGCTCAGCCCAAGGTGGGCCCAGAGGAGGTGCTTACATATGGGCCAGTTCTGTGTGGACTTTGAAAGTGAAGCCAAAAGATTTCCTCATAGACTATCCAGGGGTGGCTTCCCAGGTGGCTCAGTAGTAAAACCCTGCCTGCCAGTGAAGGAAACACAGGCTGGATCCCTGGGTCAGGAAGATCCCCTGGAAAGGGAAATGGCAACCCACTCCAGTATTCTTGCCATGGAGGGGGTGGCGGGCAGCTGGCTGGGGTAATGCAAGGAGACTTGTGAGGGAACTACTGAAGTGATCCAGGCAGAAGAGGGTGGCTCAGCCCAAGGTGGGCCCAGAGGAGGTGCTTACATATGGTCCAGTTCTGTGTGGACTTTGAAAGTGAAGCCAAAAGATTTCCTCATAGACTATCCAGGGGTGGCTTCCCAGGTGGCTCAGTAGTAAAACCCTGCCTGCCAGTGAAGGAAACACAGGCTGGATCCCTGGGTCAGGAAGATCCCCTGGAAAGGGAAATGGCAACCCACTCCAGTATTCTTGCCAAGAAAATCCCACGGACAGAGGAGCCTCGTGTGCTACAGTCTATGGGGTCACAAAGAGCCAGGCAGCCATGACTCAGTAATTGAACATACACACACAGGGGTGGGAGAGGAAAGGGTGAGTGAGTGGAGACTGGAAACCTTCAGCCATGCAGATGGGAGGAGGATTCGCCATCCACAGAAATGGGACTCCGTGTGCAGAGCAGTGGTGTGGGTAATTCTGGGGCTTGGTTTGGGGTGTGTCAAGTTCAATATTTCTATTAAGCACTCAAAGATCAAGGAGGCAGTTGGGAATGAGTCTGAGGTATGGGAGAGAGGACTGGGCTAGAGATACAAATCCAGGAGCTAACAGCATTTAGATGGTATGCAAAGCAGTAAGGTGAATGAGATCACCAAGGAAGACATGTTGCGGATGACAAGAAGAACTCCAAAGAGGGGGCCCAGAGGTTCACCAACATTCAGAGTGAAAGGAGAGAGAGAGCATCAGTAAAGACCAGTGAGGTCATTGGAGCCCAGGGGAGTGGAGTATCCTGTGAGCCACAGCAAGGGTAGGAGGGACCAGCTACCAAGGAGAATGAGGGCTGGCCAGTGCATTTTGCATCATGGAGGTCATCAGTGACCTCAAGGAGGAGAGTAACGGGGACAAAGGCCTGACCAAGTAGGGCTCAGAGGGAATGGAGGAGAGGAACTGGGGACAATGGCTCCTCGTGGGGAAGTTTTGCTGTAAAGGGAACCAAAAAAGTGACGAAAGCCAGTAGGGGAGGGGAGTGGTCAGATGTACAGAGAATGGGGAGGTGACGTTGGAGAGAAATGATAGGAAAAGGTGCCTGGGAAGGGAGACTGAATGGATCAGGGAGTGTGATTGCTGGCAGCCTAAAGACCCACTGGATCTTGTGATGATCACTGTGAAAGAGACCACCCATGCGGCTGAGCATCTTCCTGATGCTCCATTCTGGGCCCCCACCCCAGGGTCTGCAGTAGTTACAGAACTTATTCTACCAGGATGCCGGCAAAGCAGCCGTGATCACAATGAGTGAGCATTACTTAAGTAATTTCAGAAAAGGAAGTTGTTTAAGGGATGGAAAGAGAAGGCAACAGCAAGAGAAGGCAACGGACAAGGCAACAGCACGGATGGGCTGGAGGTCCTAGCTGGGCTGAAGGTTTGTTAGAGCCTACAAAAGCAGAAGGTAGGGTGCAGAAAACTTGATGCCAAAACACATACCAAGGTCACTGGCGAAACAAAGTCTGGGGCATGACCACAGCTGTTGTCAAAGGAAAGCCAAGGTCGTGAGTCCTCCTTGCAAAGCAGCCGTGATCACAATGAGTGAGCATTACTTAAGTAATTTCAGAAAAGGAAGTTGTTTAAGGGATGGAAAGAGAAGGCAACAGCAAGAGAAGGCAACGGACAAGGCAACAGCACGGATGGGCTGGAGGTCCTAGCTGGGCTGAAGGTTTGTTAGAGCCTACAAAAGCAGAAGGTAGGGTGCAGAAAACTTGATGCCAAAACACATACCAAGGTCACTGGCGAAACAAAGTCTGGGGCATGACCACAGCTGTCGTCAAAGGAAAGCCAAGGTCGTGAGTCCTCCTAGAACCCCTGAAACCTACTGCCGTCATCAGACTGGTGGGAAGTTCTGCGGAAGTGGGCCCTCTGTCAGATGAGCCCCAGCAATGAGTCAGGGCGCAGGCTTGCTGTGCTGGGAGGCAGAAGCTCCAGCCCCTGTCCCTTGCTGCCCTCCGCCCGGCAGGCACTGCTTTGAGAGGCACCAACACAACTCTTGGTCACTATTTACAGTCTCAAAGTTTGAGTTCACATCCCATCTCTTCCAGGGAATTTTGTCCAGAAAGGGAAGTGGAACTTCTGGCAGGACTTGAGGGACCTCCCAGAGGACCACTCTGATGCACTCAGCCCAAGTTGGGAAGCGCTCTCAGGTTCTGTCAACAAGAAGCAAACCCAGCTCTCAGGAGGACTGGATGGGACAACTTAGCTTGAGTCTTGGTTTTGCTGACAGATGAGCTTAGCTGTATGGATGAGGTAAACCCAGGCCCTTTGTGGGAGCTGCTAGAAAACAGTGATGTCCTTTGGCCAAGAAGAAACTGAAGTGTGAGAGAGAAAGAGAGGCGCATTCTCCAGAGCCAGAGGCCAGGCTGCTGCAGGCTGGGCTGAGCAGCGAGTCTCATCACCATGGCAACCAAACTCCTCAGGACCTGCAGACATGTCCTCGACCCAGGAAGCCCTCCTCTGCGACCCTGACCAGCAGCCAGTGCTTGAACTCTGGGCAGCCTCCGTGAAGCATGCCTGCCAGAGATGACCTCACACCCGTGGAAAGTGAGGCCACAGCATATCGGTCCAGCCAGGCACCCTCTCCTCCAGCAGGGCCAGGCCGGATAGGTCTGTTACTCTACTTTTGTGAGTCAGAGTTTTCAGTCTCAGGGCCATCAAAACATTCAAATCAATCTGATGTCCAAAATGACATGCAAAGAGCTGTGTCAAAGGCCATTCTGTAGTTTCCAGTTTATTAAAGTCAAATAATGGTAGCCTCTTGGAGAAGTTTGTTTTGGGGTGGGATTCAGCTTGCCCTTTCTTTTGCTTGTGCAATTTGAATTTGTTTCAGTGTTTCAGGAAGTGACCAATCATTTTTGCATGAAAAATGAAGTTAAAGGAGCTATAACTCTCATGAAGTTGATCTTTAAGTTCTGAGTATGTGGCAGAGATTTACAGTGGGTGAAAACTAATTGTATAGAAAACAGTGTGTGTGCCTATCTATACGCATTTTTTAAAAGGCCAATTAAAAGCTATTTGTTAATTTTTCAGGCCAGCAGCCCTCGGGACTCTTTGTGTGTAAATCAAGCCCACCCTGCTCCCAGCTGGCTCAGCATGTAACTCACACCTGGTACCTCAATCCCTTTACCACAGTGACTGGTCCAGAGGGTGGACATGTGACTGCAGTGAGGCTAATCAGTGGCCCTCCATGAGGTCTGGACACTGAAACATTCCCTTCCTGGGTCAGCTTGGGGCTGCTCAAGCACAGAGCCAACTTAAGGAGATATCTGTGCGGAAGACAGCCAAGTCAGGATAGAGAGGGAGCGGCAGAGCCTTGGCAGCTTCTCTGGGGCAGCTGTGCACACCGTCTCATTCACGTGTGCCCATTTCATTTTTTACCTTAGTCACATTTGTGTCTCCATCACTACAGACATGAGAGCTGTACCATAAAGAATGCAGAGCACACAGGAACTGATGCTTTTGAACTGCGGTGCTGGAGAAGACTCATGAGAGTCCCTTGGACTGCAAGGAGATCCAACTAGTCACTCCTAAAGGAAATCAACCCTGAATACTCATTGGAAGGACTTGTGCTGAAGCCCCAATACTTTGGCCACCTGATGCAAACAGCTGACTCATTGGAGAAGACCTTAATTCTAGGAAAGATTGAGGGCAGGAGAAGGGGACGACAGAGGATGAGATGAATGGATGGCATCACCAACTCAATGGACACAAACGTACGCAAACTCTGGCAGATGGTGAGGGACAGGGAAGCCTGGCATGCTGCAGTCCATGGGGTCACAGAGTCGGACACAGCTTGGTGATTGAACAAAACAACTCCATCACTTACATTTTGAAGGACCCTGACAGATACAGGTCCTCTATTTTCCTCACTGCTGTGGTCTGAAGAAAGGTTAAAAATGACCTGTCTTGAATTCCAGTTCTAGAATGGTGGTGTGAGAAATCCCATGGGCCCCTTTCTCAGCAAAACAACAGTAACTGGTGAAAATAGTTAAAAACAAAACCAATGACAACCATCTAACATCTCTCAAAATTGTTCTAAGGACATAGAGCAAAGAAGAAACATCATATATTCCAGAAATCTATTGAATCTTGGTTTTAAAAAGAACTCAGGAAGAACAGAAAGAGTCTGTGGCACTTAAATCATAACCTACCCCCTACTTCACCCCAGCCCAGCCCGTCCTAACCAAATCAGTCTAAGGGGAGCTCTACCATGAAGCATGGATGTGACCAAGAAGATGGAGCTTCCTCTCCCATCAGATCCCACTCAAGGGGTACAGTATCTCACTGGAATAGGCTGGCCACCATCTCCAAATTGCAGAGGCAAAATTCCTGGTGAGCCTGGCTGAAAGGTCAGTGGCTCCCTTCCTCCACTCAACCTCATTCAAAAGGAACAGCCTCTACTACAAGGGCAGCAAAGTGAGAATACTGGAGTCCCAATTCTCACCCCATTTTGTTTGTAGGAAAAAGATTCCATGCTGGGAAAGGCAAGCCGAAAATATCAGAGGCTACCTCTTCTGCCTAGCACCTGGAGTAGTGGCTTACAGATTTTCCCTCAGGAGAAAAACAGTTCCAAAGAACAGAATACTCTGAAACTCTCCCCAAGAGGCTGAATTTATTTGAATCAGGGTGTGGACAAGTTCAAGCCTGAACATCCTCTCAACAACAATAGAGATTTTGGTGGTAAGCATGTAACAGGAGGCTAGTAGCTCTAAAAGGGCAATGAATTAAATACTGGAGTGGGTAGCCTTTCCCTTCTCCAGGGGATCTTCCCAACCCAGGGATGGAACCTTGGTCTCCCATATGGCAGGCAGATTCTTTACCAGCTGAGCCACAGGGAAGCCCAAATGTAAACTACTAGTTTACTAAAGAGAATCGGGAAAACAGACAGTTATAAAGAATCCTTCTACAGGCAGAACAAATCTTAAAAAACTTGCCTCAAAAACTAGCACTACTAAAATTCAGTTGGATCAGACTATAATACAATTTATGGTTCCCAGGCATTTTTGAAAATAATAGAATAATCAGCGGTCAATCAGGGAAGCCTAAATGAGGCAGAGAGCCAACAGAGAGAGCAGAGAGAGAGTCAAAGAGCATTGCTAAAGCCACTGTTACAGTCCCAGGGTGACCGTGCACAAGCCCCAGGCTGAGCCCTCTGAGGAGCAACATCAGCGGTGTCACACTGCCGGGGAAGCAGACTTCACTACAACAGTCTAGCCAGGTCAAGAAACAAATAGACATGCAAACATCAACCAAATTAAGCCCCAGAGCAGAGGAGGAGAATCGGCATCCAGAGTTGTTACAATATATTGCCTAAAATGTCCAGTTTTTGAAAGCCAGAAAGAGAGAAGGAAAGCAATGTGAAGAAAAGAGAAAGTATGATCCAAATACAAGAAAAAGAAGCAGTCAATGGAAATTGCCTGTGAGACAGCCCAGACATTAGATGTAACAAATATTTCAAAGGAGTCATTTTAAATACACTTTTTTTTTTTTACATTTTGAAGACTTTTTTTAATTTAAATTTATTTATTTTAATTAGAGGCTAATTACTTTACAATATTGTATTGGTTTTGCCATACATCAACATGAATCCGCCATGTGTGTACACATGTTCCCCATCCTGAACCCCCCTGCCTCCTCCCTCCCCGTACCATCCCTCTAGGTCATCCCAGTGCACCAGCCCCAAGCATCCTGTATCCTGCATCGAACCTGGACTGGCAATTTGTTTCTTACATGATATTATACATGCTTCAATGCCATTCTCCCAAATCATCACCACCCCCCCACCTACAGAGTCCAAAAAACTGTTCTATACATCTGTGTCTCTTTTGCTGTCTCGCATACAGGGTTATCGTTACATCTTTTTAAATTCCATATATATGCGTTAGTATACTGTATTGGTGTTTTTCTTTCTGGCTTACTTCACTCTGTATAATCGGCTCCAGTTTCATCCACCTCATTAGAACTGATTCAAATGTATTCTTTTTAATGGCTGAGTAATACTCCATTGTGTATATGTACCACAGCTTTCTTATCCATTCATCTGCTGATGGACATCTAGGTTGCTTCCATGTCCTAGCTATTATAAACAGTGGTGCGATGAACATTGGGGTACAAGCGTCTCTTTCAATTCTGGTTTCCTCAGTGTGCATGCATTTTTTAAAAAATCTAAAGGAAAGGAGCTCTGTATGGTGACACTGTCTCATCAAATAAAGAATGTCAATAAAGAGATAGAAATTTTTAAAAAAGAACCAAATGAGAGCTCTGGAGTTGAAAAGTGCAATTAGCAAAGAGCATGAGAATATATCTGAACTGGCAGAAGACATTTATGTGATTTGAAGAACCAAGAAAAAGAAAGAAGAAAAGTGAACAAAATCTAAGAGAAATGAGGAACATCATTAAGGAATACAGCAGCAACAGAAAACTAATATAAGGTGTATGGCAATAATAGTTCAAAGAGGGTAAGGAGAGATGGCTCTACATAGGAGCAACATTTCATAGTTCATTGGAATCAAGTTAACATAAATCTGAAGTGCATTCTGATAAGATGTATATGGTAATAGAGAAGACATCACTAAAATATCAGTAGCAGAGTAAGGAACTCCCTGGTGGCTCAGACAGTAGAGAATCTGCCTGCAATGGGGGAGACCCAGGTCCGATCCCCGAGTCAGGAAGATCCCTTGGAGGAGGGAATGGCTACCCACTCCAGTATTCTTGTCTGGAGAATTTCATGGGCAGAGGAGACTGGTGGGCTATAGTCCATGGGGTTGCAAAGAGTCGGACACCATTGAGCAAAGAGTTGGACAACACTTTCACTTTTTTCAGGGAACTCCAAAAATCTGTCCCTACACAAAAGCAACAAATAACCTGGTAAAATCTTCAGAATCAACTTTTTTTTTAACTCCAGAACTTGATAAAAAAAATTTTTTTTTACAAGGGAAATGGTTAATGAAGAGAGAAGCTGCTGAATTTCAATAACAGAGTGCTGTGGTGTTTTAATTTACCCACTTCCCATCCCCTACTCCCCACCTCAATGCTGGCCATGAAGAAGGCAGCCCACATTCTGTTTGTGGACACCAGTGAGAGCAATATGAACCTTATTCTCAAATAATTGTAATTTTGTGTTTTGACCTATCTAGTTGTTCCTTGAAAGATCAGCTCAGGGGCTTGCTTTTGTTTCTCCTGCTTTGGCGCTTCCCCAGGGCTGAAGTGGATTCCTGGGCAGTGTTTGTTAAAAGCATTTAAAGGCAAATGTATTAACCATAGCCACTTGGAGCATAGTCTGGGCAATGCAAACAATACACAAATCAAAAAGCCCGGGAAGGAAGAGACTATGGCAGGAGATACCTGGAGAAATAAGTCTTGGGAAAACTCTCACATATGCCAAGGAATCTGGAAGGGCACACGTATACCCAGGACTAGACATATGCCCCCAAAAGACCTGGGAAGACCCAAAGCTTTCACCTCTGATGGACCTTTGAGCTTCAAGGAAGCAGGAAGTGAAGTTTAAGACAGAGTTTAATCCAGCTAAGCACTGAAAGTTGCTGCCACACAGAGCCAATCTGTAAAGACTGAAAGAGTATTATTTCTTCTTTGGTTCAGAGCATTTATTGAAATTTATCAAACAAATAGCTAACAGGACAGAGCTAACACAACAAAACAGACTGTACAAAAATAGTTTATAAAAGTCACTAGGGAAGCAACAAAAACCCACAACAAGCAGCAACAAACCCTGAGGAGGAAGGCAAATCTGATTTCCAGAGTTGTCACATAACAACACTCAAAATGTTCAGTTTCCAGCAAAAAACTCACGAGGCATGCAAAGAAACAAGACAGTACGGCCCATTCTCAGGCAAAAAAAGAAATTCAGAGAAACTTTCTCTGAGGAAGTCCAGACATTGGCTTGCTAGACAAAGACTGTAAATCAACTGTCTTAAATATGCTCAAATAGTTAAAGGAAACCATAAACAAAAGACCTAAAGCAAACCAGGATAAAGATGTCTCACCAACAGAGAATGTCAGTATAGACAGAAATTAGAAAAAGATTGTAACTAAAATGAAAAATTCACTAGATAGGTTCAACGAGAGATATGAACAAATCAGTAAACTTAAAAATAGGTCCCTTACCCAAGATGAAATCTAGGAGGCCTGTGAGAGAACTCCAATGCACCAACATACACATAATGGGAGTCCCAGAAAGAGAGCCAAGAGGAAAAGGGCAGAAAGAATATTTGAAGAAGCAATAGCCAAAAGCTTCCCAAATTTGACAAAACATGAATCTACACAGCTAAGGATCTCCAAGTCGGATAAATTCAAAGAGATACATTCTGAGACACATTATAATCAAATTATCAAAGTCAAAAAGAGAATCTTAAAAGTAACAAGAGAGAAGCCATTCCACACGTACACAGGATCTTCAATGAGATTAACAGCTGATTTCTCATCGGAACTATGCAGGGATGAGAGAAACAGTGGGATGACATCTTTAAAGTGCTGAAAGAAAAATATTAGCAAGCAAGAATTCTATATCCAGCAAAACTACTCTTCAAAAATGTAGGAAAAATCAAGCTATCATCAGATAAACAAAAACCGAGGGTGTTTGTTGCTAATGAGCCTGCCATTCAAGAAATGCTACAGGAAGTCCTTCCAGTTAAAATAAAAGGGCACTAGACTATAACTTGCAAGCTACAGTTCAAAGGTCACAAAGAGTCAGACATGACTGAGCACACTAACACACAGACAATAACTCAAGTCTATATGAAAAATAGAGACAGCAGTAAGGGAAACTACAAACTCTTGGTTTGTAAGTCCTGTTTTCCCTCAATACTATTTAATAGCCAAGTGCATAAAACAACAATTATCAACCTATGTTAATGGGCATGAAATGCATAACGATGTAATTCATGACAATAATATCATAAAAGTGGGGCAGACTGAGGTGTACCGGAGTTTGGTTTTTGTATATTGTTTAAATTAAATTGGTATCAATTGAAAATAAATGTTTATACATTTAAGATAATAATTACAGGATTTCCCTAGTGGTCCAGTGGTTAAGAATCTGCCTGCCAACGAGGGGACACATGTTCGAGCCCAGCTCTAGGAAGATTCCACATGCTGCGAGGCAACTCTGCCTGCCAACGAGGGGACACAGGTTCGAGCCCAGCTCCAGGAAGATTCCACATGCTGCGAGGCAGCTAAGGCCATGTGCTGTGACTACCGAAGCCTGCACACTCTAGAGCCTGAGACCCACAAAAGGAGCCACCACAATGAGAAGCTGCAACTAGAGGAAGCCTGCACACAGCAGCAAAGACCCAGCATGGCAAGGAATAAATATACATTTAAAAGATAATAATTATAATCCCCTGGGATCACCACTAAGAAAATGACTTAAAAATATAGTTAAGGAAATGAGAAAAGACTCAAAACAACACATTAGAAAAAGTCAATGAAATGCAAAAAAAGCAGCATTGGTGGAGTTGCAGTGCAAAAAAATATATGACATACAGAAAACAAAGAGCAAATGGCAGAAGTAGGCCCTTTCTTGTAATTACTTTAAGTATAAATGAATTAAATTATTCAATTAAAAGACAGAGATTGGCAAAATAGATTAAAAAAAAACATGATCCAACTATATGCTGTCTATAAGAGTCTCAATTTTGATCCAAATACCCAAATTGGTTAAAAATAAAAGGCTGAAAGAACAAATTCCATCCAAATTGTAAGCAAAAGAGATCTGAGATAGCTATACTAATGTCAAACAAAATAGATTTTAAGTAAAAAAGTTTATAACAAAGAGGAACATTATATGTTGGTGAAAGGACCAATCTACCAAAAAGATACAGAAGTTATAAACACGTATGCATCTAACAACAAAGTTCCAAAATATATGAACAAAAAACTGGCAGAACTGAAGGGAGAAATAGACAGTTCTACAATAATATTTGGGGAGACTTCAACACTCGGCTTTATTTTTTAACTGGACTATAACTGATGTACAATATTATAAGAGTTACAAATGTGCAATATAGTGATTCACAATTTTTAAGGGTTATCTTCCATTTGGACTTCCCTGGTGGCTCAGACGGTAAAGCGTGTGTCTACAATGTGGGAGACCCGGCTTCGATTCCTGGGTTGGGAAGATCCCCTGGAGAAGGAAATGGCAATCTGCTCCATGACTATTGCCTGGAAAATCCCATAGGCAGAGGAACCTGGTAGGCTACAGTCCATGGGGTCGCAAAGAGTCGGACACGACTGAGCGACTTCACTTTACTTCACTATCTTCCATTTATAGTTATTATAAATACACTCCATTTTCAATAATGGATAGAACAACTACCCAAAAAATCAATAAGAAAACAGAGGACTTGAACAACACTATAAACCTACTAGACCTAACAGATATAAACAGAGGACTGCTGCTGAGTCACTTCAGTCGTGTCCGACTCTGTGTGACCCCATAGATGGCAGCCCACTAGGCTCCCCCGTCCCTGGGTTTCTCCAGGCAAGAACACTGGAGTGGGTTGCCATTTCCTTCTCCAACGCATGAAAGTGAAAAGTGAAAGGGAAGTCGCTCAGTCGTGTCCGATCCTTAGCATGGACTATAGCCCACCAGGCTCCTCCATCCATGGGATTTTCCAGGCAAGAGTACTGGAGTGGGGTGCCATTGCCTTCTCCAAACAGAGGACACCACCTCCTAAAATAGCAGAATATGAAGTCTTCTCAAATACAAAGGAACTTTCTCCAGAATATCATGTTAGGCCACAAAATAAGACTTGGTAAACTTTTAAGGACTGAAATCAAGTGAAGTGTCCTCTCTAGTCACAGTGGAATAGAATTAGAAGTCAGTAATGGAACAAAGCCTGGGAAGACTCACAAACATATGTAAGTTAAGCAACACACGCTTTAACAACCAATGGGTCAAAGGAGAAACTACCAAGGAAACTAGAAAATACCTTGAGAGAAATACTCTCAAGATATTTTGAGAGAAATACCTCTCAAGAGAGCTACCCCTCGCCCAAGGTCAGGGGCGGTGGCTGGGAGGAGCAACCCCATGTCTGAGCTCGGGGCGGTGGCAGAGAGGAGCTACCCCGCATCTGAGGTCAGGGGTGGCACCCAGGAGGAGCTACACCCAGCCCGAGGTCAGGGACTGTGGCCGGGAGGAGCTACCCCACGTCCAAGGAGTGGTGGCTGCGCCAGTGCATGAGGGCTGAGAGGAACTACTCCACATTCAAGGTCAAGAGGGGCAGCGGTGAGGAGATAATCCCTCGTCCAAGGTAAGGAGCAGAATCTGCGCTTTGCTGGAGCAGCCGTGAAGAGATACCCCACATCCAAGGTAAGAGAAACCCAAGTAACACGGTAGGTGTTGCAAGAGGGCATCAGAGGGCAGACACACTGAAACCATAATCACAGAAAACTAGTCAATCTAATCACACTAGGACCACAGCCTTGTCTAACTCAATGAAACTAAGCCATGCCCTGTGAGGCCACCTTAGACGGGTGAGTCATGGTGGAGAGGTCTGACAGAATGTGGTCCACTAGAGAAGGGAATGGCAAACCACTTCAGTATTCTTGCCTTGAGAACCCCATGAACAGTAAGAAAAGGCAAAATGATAGGATACTGAAAGAGAAACTCCCCAGGTCAGTAGGTGTCCAACATGCTACTGGAGATCAGTGGAGAAATAACTCCAGAAAGAATGAAGGGATGGAGCCAAAGCAAAAACAATACCCAACTGTGGGTGTGACGTGATAGAAGCAAGGTCCGATGTTGTAAAGAACAATGTTGCATAGGAACCTGGTGTTAGGTCCATGAATCAAAACAAATTGGAGGTGGTCAGACAAGAGATGGCAAGAGTGAACATTGACATTCTAGGAATCAGCGAACTAAAATGAACTGGAATGGGTGACTTTAACTCAGATGACCATTATATCTACTACTGTGGGCAGGAATTCCTCAGAAGAAATGGAGTAGCCATCATGGTCAACAAAAGAGTCCGAAATGCAGTACTTGGATGCAATCTCAAAAATGACAGAATGATCTCTGTTTGTTTCCAAGGCAAACCATTCAATATCATGGTAATCCAAGTCTATGCCCCAACCAGTAATGCTGAAGAAGCTGAAGTTGAATGGTTCTATGAAGATCTACAAGACCTTTTAGAAGTAACACCCAAAACAGATGTCCTTTTCATTATAGGGGACTGGAATGCAAAAGTAGGAAGTCAAGAAACACCTGGAGTAACAGGCAAATTTGGCCTTGGAAAGACTAATAGAGTTTTGCCAAGAAAATGCACTGGTCATAGCAAACACCCTCTTCCAACAACACAAGAGAAGACTCTACACATGGACATCACCAGATGGTCAACACCAAAATCAGATTGATTATATTCTTTGCAGCCAAAGATGGAGAAGCTCTATACAGTCAACAAAAACAAGACCAGGAGCTGACTGTGGCTCAGATCAAGAACTCCTTATTACCAAATTCAGACTCAAATTGAAGAAAGTAGGGAAAACTGTTAGACCATTCAGGTATGACCTACATCAAATTCATTATGATTATACAGTGGAAGTGAAAAATAGATTTAAGGGCCTAGATCTGATAGATGGAGTGTCTGATGAACTGTGGAATGAGGTTTGTGACCTTGTACAGGAGACAGGGATCAAGACCATCCCCATGGAAAAGAAATGCAAAAAAAAAAAAAAAAAAAAACCAAGAAAAAAACAGAGGTTGGAGAATACTAAAGATTCCAAGTCAGTCCTGGATAGCTACTGTTGGCATCCATTCCTTCTCATTCTACCAATATAACTCCAGTTTTCCTTGGAAGAATCACCCCTCTTCCACTCTCCCTTCCTGCGGTTCTAGCGCACCTGCCATACTCTGTGGTGGCGGGCAGCCAATCAGTGTCAATGGTGTTGAAGTCAAGGAGTTTCCAGGAGAAGTGCTGAAAAACTCTTTCCACAGGGATTTCTTTTTTCAAAAAATGAAATTTATCTTAATTGGAGGATAATTAGTTTACAATATTATGATAGTTTTTGCCATACAGCAACATGAATCAGTCTGGAGAAGGCAATGGCACCCCACTCCAGTACTCTTGCCGGGGAAGTCCATAGACGGAGGAGCCTGGTGGGCTGCAGCCCATGATGTCGCTAAGAGTCGACTTCACTTTCATGTTTCAGTTTCATGCATTGGAGAAGGAAATGGCAACCCACTCCAGTGTTCTTTCCTGGGGAGTCCCAGGGACGGGGGAGCCTGGTGGGAGGCCGTCTATGGGGTCGCACAGAGTCGGACATGACTGAAACGACTTAGCAGCATGAATCAGTCATGGGTGCATTTGTGTCCCTCATCCTGAACCCCCTCCCACCTCCCTCCCCACCCCATCCCTCTGGGTTGTCCCCAAACACAGACTTTGAATGCCCTGCTTCATGCATTGAACTTGCACAGGTCATGTATTTTACATATGGTAATATACAGGTTTCAATGTTGTGCTCTCAAATCTTCCCACTTTCGCCTTCTCCCACAGAGTCCAAAAGTCTGTTCTTTACATCTGTGTCTCTTTTGTTGCCTTGCATAAAGGATCATTGTTACTGTCTTTCTAAATTCCACATATATGCATCAGTATACTGTATTGGTGTTTTTCTTTCTGGCTTACTTCACTCTATATAATAGGCTCCAGTTTCATCCGCCTCATTAGAACTGATTCCAATGTATTCTTTTTAATGGCTGAGTAATACTCCATTGTGCATATGTACCACAGCTTTCTTATCCATTCATCTGCTGATGGACATCTAGGTTGCTTCCATGTCCTGACAGTGCTGCAATGAACATTGGGGTACATGTGTCTCTTTCAATTCTGGTTTCCTCGGTGTTTATGACCAGCAGTGGGATTGCTGGGTCATAAGGCAGTTCTATTTGCAATTTTTTAAGGAATCTCCACACTGTTCTCCATAGTGGCTGTACTAGTTTGCATTCCCACCAACAGTGTAAGAGGGCTCCCTTTTCTCTACACCCTCTCCAGCATTTATTGCTTGTAGACTTTTTGATGGCTGCCATTCTGACCAGCATGTGATGATACCTTATTGTGGTTTTGAGTTGCATTTCTCTAATAATAGGTGATCTTGAGCATTTTTCTGAATGTATTAGCCATCTGCATGTCTTCTCTGGAGAAATGTCCTTTTGGTTCTTTGGTCCACTTTTTGGTTGGGTCGTTTTGCTGGAATTGAGCAGCATGAACTCCCACGGGGATTTCTAAGAGATGGTAGAACTGGACCTGTTGGCCCCTCTCTTGCCTTCTGGCAATGGTGTCAACTCAAAAGAAATTTGAACTGAGTTTATTCTGATGACCCGGTTCTGATGGCATCTTGAGCCCCTAAGATCCAAGTGCTTTGATGCCCGTTCTAGTTTCAGTCCTTTTTGACATTAAAATTCCATTTTTATCTAAAGCCATTTTGAGTAGATTTATGTCACATATAACTGAAAAAGTTCTTATTAATACAGTATTGGAGATCAGAAGAAGGTTCAAGTTTTCAAAAGCTTCAACTATTCAAGATAAAACTAAAAGGAATTCTATTGTGACTACATAAGTATTCTTTTTAATATTTAACAGTTGACAAATACGTATGAAACACCTATTGTAGTGCCAGGCACTATGTTAGGCTCCGTACATAAAACAGGTTAAAGCTATGGTTACAGAAACACTTTATGCACAGCATACTAAAAATCAAATCACTATAATCCATAAGTTGGCTGAATGAGCTAGCTAGAATTAGTATGAATTTTGCCTTCCAAGCTTTATATACTTTGTATTCTATTTCTTTTTGTAAAGATCTGAGGGTAACTAAGATTGGTAGGTAGCAAAAAAAAAATTATTTTCTTGCATGTTAATATTTCAAATGTCTGGAATATACCACACTAGGAACTCAAGTTTCAAGATATAAATTACCAAAAGGTGTTGTAGCTTATGTTTGAAATGCCTAACAAACGTGCACCTGTTGACGTGTAGAATTTAGGGGTCTTTCTCCTGCATGCTTATTTGCATTCTTTCAAAACGTACAGCTATGAAAGCATACCTAGCAATAAAAGGTTGATTAAGCTTTCTGACGCGACACTAGTGAAAACATTATATAAAAAGTAAGGGTAAGAACTAATCAGGGTTTTTCTCTCTGTTATTCAGGAATGTTTTACTCTTTAGCCACCCTTCTGCCTCAGCTGTCTCTTTCGGTCTTGAGTTGTCAGCTGAGGATTGTTTAATTAAGAATGTTTTCGCTTCACACTCCACCCTTGGGTCATTAAAGATTGCAATGGAAAATATAATAATGGAAAGATTATTTAGATCTGTTATTAATATGATGCTTAAATATATATCATGGGATCCATAAGAGAGTGTACTGAAAAAAATCTGAAACATGGAAAAAAGTATTTCTTATTCCTCACCATCCTACATCTCACAAAAACTACATGTAAGCAGCAATGAATGTGCCACAATTATATCGTAACAAAATATTTCATCTTTTCTAAGTTCACTGCTTAAATTTAAATACCCAACGACATTTCCTTTTTCCCACCAGGGATTTTCAGGGAACTCAGTAGTGAGTTAGCAAACATATTCTTATTGAAAAAAAAAAAAACACAAATACTTGTGACAAAAAGAAATTGGGTATGGCCTTGTCCAGGGAACCCCACACAGGTTGTTTTATGTCTTCAGAGCGGCTTCTCCGGCCTGAGTTCTTTCTTCTTAGCAGGTGTCGGAAGCCTGCTCTGCAGTCCTCTCCTCTTTATTCTTGTCATCCCAAGCCAAAGACAAGCTGTTGAGTATGGCTTATTTCCCCCAGGCTTGCTCACCTTCCCCTTCTAATTTTTGGCTGCCCTCATTACAAGAGTTTTGACGGAAGATATTTTTCACATACTGAAGTATGGCAAAATTATTCTGGCTTATATATGATTTAACTTAAACCTTATGCTAACTAGAACAGTCTGCTTTGTGCATCACCGACTCAGTGGACATGAGTTTGGGTAGGCTCCAAGAGTTTGGTGGTGGACAGGGAAGCCAGGGGTACTGCAGTCCACGGGGCCACAAAAAGTCAGACATGACTGAGTGACTGAACTGAAGTGAAACGTGCATTGTACACCTGCTTTAACCATGAAAGCAAAGAATTTTTTTATGGAGAATAAAATGAGATTCTTTAAAAGACTAAAAATAGAACGACCATGTGTGCTTGCATGCTAAGTTGCCTAAGTCATGTCTGACTCTTTGTGACCCTGTGGACTGTGGCTCGCCAGGCTCCTCTGTCCATGGGATTCTCCAGGCAAGAATACTGGAATGGACTGTCATGCCCTCCTCCAGGAGATCTTCCCGGCCCAAGGGTAGAACCCATGTCTCTTATGCCTCCTGTATTTGCAAGTATGTTCTTTACCACTAGCACAACCTGGAAAGCCCAGAATGATCATATGACTCAGTAACCCTGCTCCGAGGCACGTATCTGGAGAAAACCATAATTCAAAAAGATACATGCACCCCAATGTTCATTACAGCACTATTTACAACAGCCAGGACATGGAAGTCACCTAAATGTCCATCAACAAAGGAATGGATAAAGAAGATGTGGTACACATATGCAACAAGTTTGATGGCAGGAGAAGAAGGGGACAACGGAGGATGAGATGGTTGGGTGGAACCACCGAATCAATGGACATGAGTTTGGGCAAACTCCTGGACATGGTGCAGAACAGGGAAGCCTGGCATGCAGCGGCCCATGGAGTCACAAAGAGTCAGACAGGACTGGACAATACACATGCAATGGAATATTGCTGCTGCGGCTGCTGCTGCTAAGTCGCTTCAGTCGTGTCCGACTCTGTGCGACCCCATAGACAGCAGCCCACCAGGCTCCCCCGTCCCTGGGATTCTCCAGGCAAGAACACTGGAGTGGGTTGCCATTTCCTTACTCAGTCATAAAAAGGAACAAAGCTGTGCCATTTGCAGGGATGTGGATGGACATAGAGACTGTCATATAAAGGATGCCAGAAAGAAAAAAAACAAATATTGTACATAACGCACATGTGTGGAATCTAGAAAAAGAGTACAGCCGAAGCCATTTGCAAAGCAGAAACAGACAGAGGTGAACTGGGAGACTGGGATTGCCGTATATATACCGCTCTGTATAGGATGGGTGACTAACGAGAACCTACTGTATGGCACAGGGGAAAAAAGGCACAATCTGTTTTTAGGTCATATATTAAGTTAACCTTAAGAACACATTTCAATACATGGTGGTGGTGGTTTAGTCATCTCTAAGTCTTGGCCAACTCTCTTGAAACCATGAACTATAGCCTGCCAGGCTCCTCTGTCCATGGGATTTCCCAGGCAAGAATACTGGAGTGGGTTGCCATTCCCTCTCTAGGGGTTCTTCCTGACCCAGGGATTGAATCTGTGTCTCCTGCATTGCAGGCAGTCTTCTGCACTGCAGGCAGATTCTTTACCACTGAGTCAGGAGAGCCCCTTCAGTATACAGCTCAGTTCAGTTGCTCAGTTGTGTCCCACTCTTTGCGACCCCATGAATCGCAGCACGCTAGGCCTCCTTGTCCATCACCAACTCCCAGAGTTCACCCAGACTCACGTCCATCGAGTCAGTGATGCCATGCAGCCATCTCATCCTATCATCCCCTTCTCCTCCTGCCCCCAATCCCTCCCAGCATCAGGGTCTTTTCCAATGAGTCAATTCTTTGCATGAGGTGGCCAAAGTATTGGAGTTTCAGCCTCAGCATCAGTCTTTCCAATGAACACCCAGGACTGATCTTCTTTAGGATGGACTGGTTGGATCTCCTTGCAGTCCAAGAGACTCTCAAGAGTCTTCTCCAACACCACAGTTCAAAAGCATCAATTCTTTGGCGCTCAGCTTTCTTCACAGTCCAACTCTCACATCCATACATGACCATAGGAGAAACCATAGCCATGACTAGATGGACCTTTGTTGGCAAAGTAATGTCTCTGCTTTTGGATATGCTATCTAGGTTGGTTATAACTTTTCTTCCAAGGAGTAAGTGTCTTTTAATTTCATGGCTGCAGTCACCATCTGCAGTGATTTTGGAGCCCCCCAAAATAAAGTCTGACACTGTTTCCACTGTTTCCCCATCTATTTCCCATGAAGTGATGGGACCAGATGCCATGATCTTCCTTTTCTGAATGTTGAGCTTTAAGCCAACTTTTTCACTTTTCACTTTTATTTCATCAGTATACAGGAGGTGCATACAAACACCATTTGACTCCACTTATATGAGGTAACTAGAATAGTCATATTCATAGAGTCAGAGAGTACATTCATAGATGCCAGAGGCAGGGGTGGGGAGTGGGGATGGGGACTTAGTTTTGACTGGTTGGATCTCCTTGCAGTCCAAGAGACTCTCAAGAGTCTTCTCCAACACCACAGTTCAAAAGCATCAATTCTTTGGCGCTCAGCTTTCTTCACAGTCCAACTCTCACATCCATACATGACCATAGGAGAAACCATAGCCATGACTAGATGGACCTTTGTTGGCAAAGTAATGTCTCTGCTTTTGGATATGCTATCTAGGTTGGTTATAACTTTTCTTCCAAGGAGTAAGTGTCTTTTAATTTCATGGCTGCAGTCACCATCTGCAGTGATTTTGGAGCCCCCCAAAATAAAGTCTGACACTGTTTCCACTGTTTCCCCATCTATTTCCCATGAAGTGATGGGACCAGATGCCATGATCTTCCTTTTCTGAATGTTGAGCTTTAAGCCAACTTTTTCACTTTTCACTTTTACTTTCATCAGTATACAGGAGGTGCATACAAACACCATTTGACTCCACTTATATGAGGTAACTAGAATAGTCATATTCATAGAGTCAGAGAGTACATTCATAGATGCCAGAGGCAGGGGTGGGGAGTGGGGATGGGGACTTAGTTTTAATTGGGAACAAAGTTTCAGTTCAGGAGAGTAAAAAACTCCAAAGATGGATGACGGTGGGAGTTGCACAATGTGAATGTACTTGGTGCCACTGAACCGGACAGTTAACTCTGGTTAAAATTGTTTATGTTATGTGACTTCTATCACAATTAAAATGTTTAAAAATAAAAACGAGTAATTGTGGTTCAAGCATCCAAAGTGGAGCTGGGTGGCCATTGTGGATGTGGTTTCAGATATATTCCTCCATCCCTGAGAACTTGAATTTTCTGAACTGTATCAGTTTCAAGCACACCGCCAATCAGTCTCAAAACAATAGCTGCTAGCAACTGCCAGCCAGAGCCTTATGTTCCCAAGGTCTCCCCTCGTAACCAAGCAACCATTTTGAACCCAATCAAACCATGCTTGCCAAGAACCCTTACTCCTTTCCAGCGCCAATTCTAGTCCTTGACAATTTATGTGATTTAGTTTGTGCCTGTATAAGCCTCCTCCATTTTGTAGACTTTTGTTGTCATTGTTGTTCAGTAGCTAAGTCATTCTGACCATTTGCAACCCCGCAGACTGTAGCCCGCTTTGCTCCTCTGTCCATGGGATTATCCTGGCAAAACTATTGGAGTGGGTAGCCATCTTCTTCTCCAGGGGATCTTCCCAATCCAGGGATTGAACCTGCATCTTCTGCCCTGCAAGTGGATTCCTTACCGCTGAGCCACCAGGGAAGCCCTTTTGTAGTCCAGGGGAGTACAATTCAAGTGCTTCTTGGATCTGTGTATCCCAGGCTATCGTCCTCAGTTTGGCTCAAAACTTTTCTATTTCTATTATAGATTGGTTTAGTGGCTAAGTCATGTCTGACACCTGAGACCCCATAGATTGTAGCCCATCAGGCTCCTCTGCCTGTGGGATTTTCCAGGCAAGAACACTGAGTGGGTTGCCATTTCCTTCTCCAGGTATGGATTGGTATATTGATTATTTCCATTGACAGTTTTATAGCTAATCACCTGGGAATAGTAAAAATAATAATTTTAAATGTCTAAAAGCTGGGAAATTTTATGAAGTGCTGACAGTTTTTCCTGCATTGTAGTTCCTCACTGTTTTGTTAGATGATAATTGTGAACTAATTGGATTCCATTTCTCCTTTCAACCTTCCTGGTGGAGTTCACCGAATCTACTCACACCTTCATAGTTTACTTTCCATGACACTGACAGAAATTCTTTCCTCTGAAATAGCCCTTCTTTCCTGTATGTCGACTAGAAGTCATATGCAAAACTGAAAAGGTATCCTTTTGTCTTAAACTGGTAATTTGCATCTTTGAGGAAGCAGAAATAGGGTAACATTCAATCCAAGGTATGGATGCCATCTAGGAATCATCACCTCTTTATTAAAAAGATGCTAGTTTATTCCAGCTTTTTTTTTTTTTTTAAGATTTCCAAGTTTTGGTATTTCCCAAGGAAATAAACACTGATTTTTTTTTCCCCCAGACACAGAAGATCATACTTGTGTTTTATAAATTATTTTTTCTTGTTGTAAACCTTGGGGTTATCATTCTGGATTTAAAATCTTTTAAAACACTGACTTCAAATTATTTTTATAGGTACTGGTAAATTCCATGAGAGAGAGGGCATTCAGAAAACTGAGTAGGAGAGGAACTGACCTAGAACTCATTGCTTTCAGTATCCGTGCTTACAGGCTCATTCTCCAGCGTCATTAAGACTGAAGGCATCTTCACCACCACCATGCGAGAAGTATCAAAACAGTTGCGGTTCAAAGCAGTTCTCTAAAAAAACAAAATCAGGTACCATTGCTGCTGCTGCTAAGTCGCTTCAGTCTGTGAGACCCCATGGACGGCAGCCCACCAGGCTCCCCTGTCCACGCGATTCTCCAGGCAAGAACACTGGAGTGGGTTGCCATTTCCCTCTCCCGTACCATTGCTGTTTATCAAGAAATAGGATCTGGCATGTGATTTTACGAGTTAAATTCTACTTTTAGCTTTGAGGTCACGTATACAAATAAGAAAACGTGTATTTACGAAGTCAGGTTTTAGTCCCACGCAATGTCTGCTACAGCGAGCACTATGAAGCGGCCAGAAAAGCATACACACGCACAAGGTAAGAGGAACAATTAAACAAGGAGGTTAACATGCTGGTGTCGATTCTTCCACGCTTAAGCGTAGTCCTGGGGGAGGACGGGGCCTGGTGAGACCGACAGGCGCTCTGCAGCAGCAGGGGACAAGGGCGGCCGAGAGTCCGCCCGGAGCCGGAGCGGGATGCGACCAGGGCAGCCGAGGTCATTGGTCCCGGCCGAAGATAGCCGAGCTAGAACCGTGCAGCTGGAGGGAGAGCAGGAGAACCGGGGCGGCGACGGTCCCGGGAGCGCCCCGCTGGGAGGGGCGGGGCGAGGCGCGCGCGGGCGGCGGGGGCCGGGGCTCGGGGGCGCGCGCGC